>ML396933.1:159492-217133 GCA_005239525.1 Nicotiana knightiana
CCATAAGGTTATATCCTCATTTCGAGAAATAAGTTCGTAACTCCAATGCGGCTACTAGAGGGGAGAGTTAATCGCAAGAGTAACAGAAATTAGTATGGACTGGAAAACAAGATAAACTAAATATGAATTAGGGACCGAATGATTGGGAAGTACTCGGCATCATGGGAATTTCAGATTTCATTCTAGCGGTAATAGAAGGGACCACAGAAGAAGATTCATGATGAATACAGAGAATAGTCATTCGGGGAGACGCTTCCCTAGAGCAAGCAATGTGAGCAAAGTTAAGCTTAAGAGATTGTATGTGCCAGTTACACTAAGTGTCACCCTCGCGAGTAAGGGAATTTTTCATCCTTGGTAAAGAAGAATTGCCGTAAAGGCAAGTAAGGATCATTGATGTTGAGAAACGACACCAAATATGAAGAGGTAAAATATAATATATATATATATATATATAGGTAGATCCTTGTGGCTTAAGTTTTTAGTACATCCCTAAAGGGGGGAATATGGAGTAATGTGGCATTAAGCCAGAATTAAGTGGTTCTAGTGACTATGCAATGGTAAAGGAAGAATGTGATAAATGAAAGAGGAATGAGATGGAACTTATCCAAATCTTACAGATACGCTACAATTCAAGAATATTGTGCAAGCACGACGTCAAGGAGAGGAAGTAAAGGTTCTTGCCCGAGCTGTTATTAATAAATAAGGAGCCAGTGCGAGACGTAAGATAAGACAAAGGAAATAACCCAAGAAATATTAAAAGGAATATTGATATAAGAATGGGCCAACGAGTAGTTAGTAATTGGTCAGGAAGATCCCGGTTATGGTTAAACAGGAGGTTATAGACGAGTCATCAGATCGTGTGAGATAAACATAGTAGAACCCAACATGGAGAGTTCAGCCTCGAAGAATATCATTATAATACTTGAGATATATTCAAACAAGAGTCGGGGTAGTTAAAGATACGTATGAATGTTACGGGGATAAAAGAAAGTTCCACTGGAAAGGCAGTCAAAATATCAGTTCAGAAGCAACCATACAAGCACAAGGGCATGGAAGTAAGCAACTATGGATGATTATAGGCAAGTAAGGACATCAAAAAGGTCCNTCTATAAGACATAGTTGAGCGTGATCATTCTCCCTATGTACTACAACGAAAGACTAGCTGAGGAGATAAGAAAGAAGGCTTCAACCTAAGCACAACGACCTAAAGAGGAAATGGTTGTATAACAACAATCTCGCAACAAGATTGTAAGCATTCCAATGGAAAGTGGCACCTACCGTGGCTAATGAACGGGAATTAAAATTAAAAGTAGTATTAGTAATCATATGAGTTGCACGAAACCTCCTGCATGCGTGGGAACTAAGACAAGATAAGTATGCATGCAACAAAGGGGCAGAAAGACCAGGAAAAGTAATAGCTTACGTTAAAGAAAGATGAGAAGGAACGAAAGGAATTATTCAGTCAATGGTCCCGAGTTGGTGACGTTATGAACGCACTTAAGAGTTTAGAGTTTATCTCTGCAACATATACAACCGTAGAAGATTCTGGTATACGTTAAAAGAAAGAATTGAGCACGGGTCATAGACGAATGATTGAATTGTTAAAGGATTATATCATGAATATCCCTCAGTGCCTATGGAAGGCTAAAGTAACACCATAAACTGCAGATCGGAAGATAGCTTAAGCATTAAGGTTGATCAAAAGGAGAAGGAAACTAAAGAATTACATCAACAAATAAATTAGGAGTCTGTTTATTGGACCAAAGAAGTTATAGACATCGTGATTAAGAACATTGCAGAATCACTCTTAATATCAGAGATACAAGAGAGACAATACAGTAGCTATATGCTATAACAGCTCTATAATCAAGTCGTTTCGAAAAGTACCAGCTTCATAAGAAGTCAGTATGAAGCCTTATGGATATACACCAGAGGTGCAAGTATTATAATAGAGCTTCAAGTTAAGGACGTGAATTATACCTATGTGGAATGGAGGTCATGAAAGAGATAAAAAGATACGATGCGAGATTTTAAGGTAAGTAAGGTAAAGGTGAACAATGTACAAGATACTCAAAGGCAAAAGATCGTGAATAGTCCATGCTTCGGATAGAAGGCTAGAAGCAAAAAGAATTCAATATCCAGGAATGATAGCAGCGTCGTCAGTGGCGTACCTTCCAGCCTATGGTTTCTAAGTACCGAAACGTCTATTAGAGAGTAAAAGAAGAGTTAGAGACTATGCGATATCTTGCTTGACGTCCCATAAGCATAAGGAAATCGGTCGCAAACTAAAATATAATATAACGACAAGGTTTAGAAAGACAAGAGTAGGGATAAGAAGAAGGCAAGTGAAAAGGTGACGAAAATGGATAAGTCCTCGAAACTAAGCCCATGAAAACAAAGGAGCTGATGGTTACTCTAATTTATTGAAAGCTCAGCATAGCCTAAACGAACTCAAAAAAGTCTAAGACTAATAGCATTTAGAAAAAATGGAATGTTGCCCTGGTAGTAGAATGAGGGTGTAATTGTGATAAATAAAGGATGACGTTTGGGACTTCGATTGGGTAATGAGTTCATGGTACAGAATTGAAATACCCGCATAAGAAGAATCACATTGGGATGACTATGATATGAGATAGGGTTATGGAAGTACAGTATCTCCCCCAGGTGGATCAGAAAAATCATTTCAAATGTTCCACGATGCAACGTAAGCCCTAGTGGAAATATATTACGTAAGGAGTTTCAAGTTATCAATGGAAGGTTAAAAACCAACATTGAGGTGAATCAACAATGGATGGGCAAAAGCTGCAAAGTACGAGATACGATTAGGCCATCAGTATTAAGATGAACAGTAATAAAGAAGCGTTAAAAGACTTAGCTTTATGCATATAGGATAAGCAACAGTTACGAGATTGGAAGGATTCTGACTAGAAGAAGGCTTAAGGAGGGACGCCCTAGACTTTGGACCTATTCACAGAACAGTCGCCTAGATGGCAAGGAAAGTTCTAAAGTATTCGGAAGATATAAGTTAAGAAAATGATAAGTGCATGGGTCAACATTCGAGGACGAATGTTCCAAAGGGGGGAATGATGTTACACCCCACAATATTACGTCAATATTACGTCCCGCAGTATTACATTACGGTAATGTTACGCTTTGCAGTGATAAGTTACGACGATGTTGCACCCTGCAGTAATATACGTTGAATTTGTCATAAGGTAATTGACATCAGTCCAAGGAAAAGATTATTTGGTGATTATAAGGATTATAAGTGATGAGTAAATTCGTGAAGGTAAGAGGGTAAGTAATATCGAAGAAAATGAATTTTTGTCAAAGTTTGGAATTTTGGGATAAAATACGGCCCGAGCCAAAATACTCGGTATTTATGAACTAGTACCATACAAAGTACCACATGGCCATGAGAGTAAGGTGTATAAGGTATGTGAAAAGCGAGTAGTATTTTAAATAAGTGAAAATAATTCTTAATTACGTAGATAATTAGATAATTATTGATTAATGGGAGATTTTCAAATTGATTAGGAAATTGATGGATAATCGGTTAAAATCTTTGGACACACCTATGATACTTTAACGTGGCGGAAATGTACTTTTTATTTGATGACTCTTTAGTCATTTTTGAAGGTGGCTACGTTTAAAGTAAACCTTATCTCATTTGGTTAAAAGAAGAGCTATCAAGAAAGACAACAAAAAAGGGTACGGATGTATTTCATTTGTCCATTCTTGTTGAGCACAACATCCATTCTTTATTAGCAACATATTTTACAGAGAGATGGTAAAATCTGCAAAGTGACGGTGGATCTCATCATTGTTTCAAAGACCTCTTTATCTTGTAATATCTTTATCCTTACTTCATTAAGGAATTCATATAGGATTATCAAAGCTCTCTTTATCTACAAGTAACGGGTCTTCTTCAGCATAATACACAGTTTTTATAAATTACTCTATTCATAGAAATAATAGGGGTGTCTATATTCTTGATTCCCTATGAGAATTGATGTGTGGCTAGAATTCATGATTTTAAGCATTATATACCTTACATTTTATGTGCCTTTGTGATAAAAATACACGTTATATGTGCATAATGGAATCTATTTCATGTGTAGGTGAATTGGAGATGGAAGCCGAGCTAAATGGATGCATAAACATCAAAAATACGCTCAAGAGTCAAAAGCCAGGCCAACCCTGGCTGTAGTGGGGCGTTAGACCTATAAAGCCAGGCCTAGCCTGGCTATAGTGGGGCGTTAGAGCCCAAACACCAGGCCTAGCCTGGCTATAATGGGGCGTTTGGGGTTTAATGCCTGGGTCCCGGGTCAGGTCAATTCCGAGTTTTGAAGGTTTTAAGTTTTCCTGGTTTGAATAGAAGTCTCCTACACGTTTAGAGTTTGTCCCAAACTTATAAATAAACCCGAAAAACACAACTTTGGGAGGATTCACGATTTGGACGAGGAGATTCACGTGGAGGAACACACACCACGCTTGAAGGAGGCTTCTACCTAGTTTTTCTTCTCTTCTCTTCCTTTAATTTCATAGTTTATTAGTTCTAGAGTTTTGGGTGCTACATGAACGTTGTAGTTTGAAGCTTGAATTGTTCTTATTATTTTATCATATTGGTTTATTTATTCAATCTTGCGCTTAATTATTTGATTGCTTGATCACCAATTGAATACTATCTACGAATCTAGGATTGAACTCGGGAGAGGGAATTCTAGATTGCATATAAGATTTGGTAGAGCAAGATCTTAACCCTTCAGGGGAGCGAATTTGCGATTAGGATAGGAATATAACTAATCGCCTTGCTTGGTTATTATACGAGAATTATTAATGCGTTCTTGTTAATCCTAATTTCATAGGAATATAGGTGTTAGGTTAGCTTGAATAGGCGAGTTGTACTTCGGGAGAAGGCTACGAGCAATATTAACCTCGTCAATCAATAAACCAGATAAATTAATTAGACGATTTAAGTGGAAAACTCAACAGGATTGTTTGCTAACCCATAGCTCTAGAATATCGGCTCTTATTGAATTCGTGTCTAATTTTGCCAATTTGTTTCCCTAATTTCATAGTTTAAGATTCTAGATTAATTTTAGGTAAATATTCATACTTTAGTGTTCGCTTGAATAGATTAATTGTTTGGGTTTAATTTAGTTGATAATTAATCACAAGTCCCTGTGGGTACGTTATCTGGACTTATAATCCTATATTACTTGTTGACCACGTATACTTGCGTGTGCGTTTTGGGACCAACAAGAATTATTATTATTTTCTGTTCATGGGTCTCAGAATAATACGCAGTTGGAAAAGTTTATCCGGAAGGAATATTGAGATTATTACGTACTTTTCATGCATTTCATACATGTGCATTGACTCATGACCAGATGGCGTTATATACGCGTATATATGTAAATATATGTNCATGTATATTCAAATGGCGTTACATACGCGTATATATGTATATGGGATATGGGAAAGGTTATGGCATTATATATGCACCACCACCTGATCAGCTGGTATACGATGATGATTTTGCCCACAGTGGCCGATATGATATGATGGGATGCCCTCAGAGGCTGATGATGTTATGAAACATATACCTATGCACGACATGACATTCATACGCATATGCATGATGCTAAAAGTGATTTATTATTTCAGAGTTATCCAGACATACAGGTTGAGTCAATTACTTTATATCTCTTCCATGTCTCTTATGTATTTATTTATGTGCCTTACATACTCAGTACACTATTTGTACTGACGTCCCTTTTTTCTGGGGACGTTGTGTTTCATGCCCGCAGGTCCTGATAGAAAGGTCGAGAGCCCTCCAAGTAGGCTGTCAGCTCAGCGGAAGATGTTGGTGCACTCCATTTGCTTCGGAGTTTCTCGTTGGTTAGTAGATGTTGGTGCACTCCATTTGCTTCAGAGTTTCTCGTTGGTTAGTATGATTTAGACACGTATTGTTTGGTAAGGCGGCACTCTACCCCGACCTTTATGATATTTATGTACTCTTAGTGGCTTGTAGACATATGTCGTGTATATAAAGGATTGTACGGCCTGGCCCGCCTATGTTTTAAGTTTATAAAAGATTATGTTGGCATATTAGGCTCGTATGTCATGTGTATGTAATGATGTAATAAGAAAGATATGTTACATTGGTACTCGGTGGGTAAGGTACCGGGTGCCCATCGCGGCCCATCGATTTGGGTCGTGACAGTTTTCTCAGCATCTTCCTCATCCATCCAGATCTGATGATAACCAGCGAAGCAATCCACAAATGATTGTAGTTCATGCTTGGCTCAATTGTCAATCAGGATATGTATATTTGGCAAAGGGAAATCGTCTTTCGGACTAGCCCGGTTGAGATCCCGGTAGTCGACACAGACTCTGACCTTCCCATCCTTCTTTGGTACTGGCACAATGTTGGCTAACCATGTCGGGTACTCAACTACCCTGAGAATCTTGGCGTTGATCTGCTTGGTTACGTCTTCTTTGATTTTCAAACTCATGTCGGGTTTGAACTTCCTGAGCTTTTGTTTTACCGGTGGACACATTGGACTGGTTGGCAATTTGTGAGCCACAATAGACGTACAGTCATGTCGTCGTACGACAAGGCGAATATTTCCTCATACTCCTTTAGAAATTCCGTGTATTCTTTCTTTTCTGACGACGACAAATGAATGTTGATTCATGTTTCCTTGATGTTTTCTGAATCTCCCAGGTTGATGATTTCAGTCTCGCCCAGGTTGTACTTAGGTCTGATCTCAAAATTCTCAACTTCTTTGACAATCTCGTCGGTTATGTCATCTTCTTCTGAATCCACGTCTATTTGATGCGTTGTCTTGTTACATGTCACAATCATCAGTTCATCAAGACAGGTAATAGTAATGTTGTATAGGTAAAGTAATGAGAGAAAAAATGATAGCAATAAATATTGATTTATAAGAAAAATTTTAAAATTCTTTTGATAAATTGAACGATTGTCTTGAACATTGAAGATCTTATTGTAGGAATTAAAATGTGAAAAAGGAAATCATTTTGTAAAGAAAAACAATGAATAGCGCTCGTTTTAGCCTTGCTACCCCGAGGCTCGTTTGGCTTTGGTTTTCCTGACAGTCCAATTCTTGAGGTACGTCCCTCTGCCCACAGCCTATATGGAAGGGCCTTCCTCCCCTTCCTCCTCGAGAATAACACAGCAGTCCATATCACTGTCCTCCAGAAACAAGTTCCTCATTGCTGCAAGTGCTTCTTCTTCTTCTGATCCATAAATAATGTCGGCGTGTTGGAAGGTCTGCTCCAGATGCGGTATTGGTTACTCCAAAGCGTAATAAGGACGCGCCATGGTGGCGACCAGTTTTGAATTCTTCCCAAGTGTATTCGTATCCCAAACCGAAAGTGGTGTCGTGCTTCTTGAGTTTGATAGGTTTGGAGATCCCCTAAAGGTTCTTGCCGAGCCCTTTACCTGGATCGTACCCTCGCCAATTCATCATACTTGTGATCTTGCTAACCCACCATTTGTATATGTCGATAGTGTTGACCCGTTCAATGTGGTGGTAAGTTTCTCCGCCTGGCTTCCTTCTTTCTTCAATAACTGGGATAGTCTGGCGACTGTAAATAGGGTTGCTACCGTCACCATGAATAATCGCCTCTTGGTGGTTCCACTCGAACTTCACTGCCTGATGTAGCGTTGATGCTACGGCCCCAGCAGCATGGATCCAGGGTCGTCCCAAGAACTGATTGTAGGACGCTGCACATCTATCACTTGGAAGTCCACCTCGAACCAGGTTGGCCCCATTTGCAGGCATAGGCTGATCTCACCAATGGTGGACGTCTGATATCCATCAAAGGCTTTCATGTTGATCTCTTCATTCTTTATCTCATGCATCCCTTTACCCAATTTCTTGAGCATTATCAGCGGACAGATGTTAAGACTGGATCCCCCATCGATCAGGATTCTGGTGAAGAAATAATCTTCGCATTGCACAGTGATGTGCAGTGCTTTGTTATGGCCCAACCCTTCAGGAGGCAGCTCGTCCTCATGGAAAGTGATCTTGTGACTTTCCAACACTTGGCCCACCATATTAGCCATTTCTCCACTAGTACTGTTGTTTGGCACATAGACTTCGTTCAACACCTTCAATAAAGCATTCCTGTGTGTCTCGAAATTCTGCAGCAAAGAGAGGATAGATATTTGCGCTGGCTTTTTGTTCAGCTGGTCGATGACCGAATACTCATTGGCCTGTACTTTCCTCTAAAGGTCATTCGAACCTGTCTCGATAATGGGAGGCCGATTGGAAGCCTTCCTGCTGGATTCAACCAGATGTTCAGGGGTATAGACTCTACCAGTTCTTGTCATACCCTATGCTGAACCAGCTTCTTCAGTCTTGACTTTGCCTTTCCTTCTCGCCTCGGCTTTATAGTCCCATGGTACAGCATTTGTATAGAAGGGTGGCGTGGTCGACATCGCCACTATGATTGGTTCGACTATCCTTACTTCAAGTGGAACATGTGCCTTGGGTGGCAAGACTTCAACCTCAAATGGTGCGGGTGCATTTGCCGGAGACGCAAACTCAACTTCAATCGATGTTGGTATCTTTGCAGGTGACTCTGCTTCAAACTCAAGAGGCATGGACATATTTATCTCAGCATCCTCAGACGGTTGAATCTGGACTATGATTGGGTTGAGAGTGACTGCAGGTTTCTTTGGATCATCGCCTTTTGCGATCAACCCGATTGATCCCTCGGGGTCCCAATAACCGTCTATTTCAATCAAGTGGATGCCTCCACCCTTATGGTCCGGAAGAGGATTGTTGCGGACATTTGGAGCGGATTCCTTTGCCACGATGACCTTGTTGTCAATCAGGGATTGTATCTTGTCCTTCAAAGAGTGGCATTCATCGATGTTGTGCCCCTTCATATCGGAGTGGTATGCACAGGACTTGTTTGGGTTGACCCATTGAGAAGGATTCTCAGGGGTTGAAGCAGGGATGGGGTGACATAACCAGCAACTTTGAGCTTCTCATACAGCTGGTCGATGGGTTCAGCGATGGCGGTATACTGTTTTGGAGGTCTGCGATCAAAATTAGGACGAGGTCTAGGGAAGTTTTGACGGGTATAGGGTGATTGGTAATGAGATGGTTGGGAATTGTAAGTGTGGTAGACAGGAGCGGGTTGTGAGTATCTGGGTGAAGCAGGTTGATATTTCGGTGGTGGAGGTGATTGATAAGTTGGTGGTGGAGGTGACTGATAAGTGGATTGTGGAGCTTGGTATGAGGGTGAGGGTGCTTTGTAATTTGGGGTTGGTTGATATGTGAGTGGAGGTGTTGGGTAAGTTTGGTATTTGAGTGGGGATTTGGTTCTTTGTGCAACCATCACGGCTCCCGCGTCTCTTTTCTTAGACACACCACCAGACTGCAAAGCCTTGTTTGTATCTTGCAAGGCTTCAAAATTTGTGACCATACCACTCTTGATACCTTCTTCAATCTATTCACCTAATTTGATAATGTCGGAGAAGTTGTGGTTCTCAATCATCATCAACCGTTCATAGTATTGCGGGTCCTGGGCCTAGACAAAGAACTTGTTCATCTGTTCCTCTTCTAAGGAGGGTCTGACCTTGGCAGCTTCGGACCTCCAACGAGTAGCGTACTCGCGAAATGTCTCTGTGGGCTTATTTTTCAAATTCTAAATATAGAACACGTCTGGTGCGTTCTCTATGTTGAACCTGAATGTGTCCATAAAGTCAGATGCCATGCTCACCCAATTAGACCATTTCTTGGGATCTTGGCTGATGTACCAAGACAACGCATCTCCTTTCAAGATCCTCATGAACAGCTTCATGTGGATCCTTTAATCCTTCCCTACTCCAATCAGCTTGTCACAATAAGTTCTCAGATGGACCCTTGGATCACCTGTACCATCAAACATTTCAAACTTAGGAGGTTTTTATCCCTCGGGCAGTTCGACATCAGGCTGTATGCAGAGGTCTTCATAGTTCAACCCTTCGATTCCCTTGATTCCCTCGACGCCTTGACCCGGTTGGTCAGCTTCCTAAGTTCCTCGGCTAAGTTCTTGATAAGCAGGTATTTTTTGTCAGACTCGGGTATGTATGTGATAGGGGAAGTGGAGTATGGCATGGTCTCCACGTAGATGGTATTGTTATGGTGGCACGGCGCATGAGTGTGGAAATGGTCATTTGTGGAGTTCTGAGGTTTTGGGATAAACGGTGGAGTGTTTTTTGGAGTATGGCAGGCATTGCATTGTACTGGAAGAGTTTGGTTATTTGGTGGGGTGGTGTGATGATGAGCTGGGGGATGATTTTTCTTCTTTGGGATGTTTTGAGTAGGTGTAGGATTCTGGATGTTGACGTTTGGGACGTCGAGGGAGAATGACAGGTTTGCCAGATTTCGAACTTGATCAAGCTCTTCTTAAAACTTTGACAACTTATATTCCAGCTGCGACACAGTTTCATTCTGAATCCGAATACCCTGGCCATCAGTGGCCTCTACCCGTTCAACCACATTCTCATTTCTGATGTTGCCTGAATCTTCCATTTTATTTTTGCCTTTGGGAGGAGTAAGAGAAGGAGAGGGTAGAGGGCCCCTGGATCTTGTAAGATAGGATGATGATGCCAGAGTGCACGAACTAACTTTTGGGGAGGGGAATAAATAAATAAAGAAAGAGGAAAACAAAAATAAAAGGTAGCCAAGTCAGTGAGAATTACGAAAAGTATTGCAGTATTTAAACACATAGTGCGGGAATGTAAAGCGCGTCCTAATTTTGGGGACCTCTTTTGTGCCCGAGGTAGGCATAGCGATAAATTGAGTTGGAGAACTTAAGATGCTAAATGACTCATTTTATTGATAAGAAAATAGACGAATCCCAAAACGACACTAAATAAATAGGAAGTAAAGGTCACTAACGGGCATTGGCCTTATTACATGGATAAAGTAAAAGAAAAGCATTCCTATATACTTGGTCCCAGAAGGACCTTCCCCAGACTCGACATTCTTGCTTCACTCGTACAGTTTCCCCAACTCGTGAATTCCCAGCAACAGGTATGCTCTGGCTAGATGTCATCATTCGGTCCCTTCAGCCTTTTGACAGTCTTCAACCCTTTTGAGAAATTTTTCCTCCAGCTCCACTATGCCTAGCTCAAAATACCATAACCTTTTGTTGGTGCTAATAGCCATATCTTTCCATTCCTCGATCAATTTCTTTCTAGACTCATGTATTTCGCGGTGCTCATCCTCACACTCACGGATCCTCTTGCGCAGCTGGTTGTATTTGACTTGTGCCTCGGCCTTTTCATCTATAACCCTATGGCCCTGAACGAACCCTGGCTCGCTCAGACCACCCTAATTTTCTGCCAACCAACCAGGATAGAAAGGGGTACAACCGGCATGATATATGTTTGGCTCGATGGTGTCCTTCTCCATTACAATCTTGCAGTGGCACATGTGCTGGGCTTGGCACTTGTGAGGACTATCGTCATTTTGGAAGTCAACTCGAAGATGGCTCATCTTTTCGACCCTGAGTATGACTTTCTTCCTACCCGCTTGCCTCATAACTCGAAGAGGGACGTAAGGGTATGTTCCTCTTAGACCAATTAGTATTAGGAACGGTGCATCTCTGGAACGGGCGATGAAATCCTCTGTCAGAAACCACTCGAACATCCACTGAACCTGTTCTTCAGTCAGATTATCAAAGAGCTCGACCCATCCTTTGGCGTTCTCAGGCTGAGCAAACATGTCGGGAATGTAATTCATTCTCTTTGAATGGTGGAAAGCGATGTGGTCATCCCAAACTCTTCGATGAATTTCTTGTCGATATTCACCCTTTTGGAGATGTTCCATGAGCCAAAGCTGAAGTAGTAGATTGTAGCCTTCGAAGTGTCCTTCCCCTCGTTGACACTTTTCCAAGGCTCGATATATGTCTGCAATGATCATGGGCACAATGCTGAAGTTTTGCCCACCAATTCCTTCCATTAGTGTCTTGGTTACCATGGCCAGTCTAGTGTGGATTCTCTCCTTCTTTATTGGAAAAAAAATCAGACCCAAGAAGCAAAACATGAAGACGAATACTCTACGATGGATGTGTCCCAAGGATGTGATGGAAAACTCATCGTGGTAGGTACGGTATGATTTGCTGTGACCGTACCTTTCGTACAAATAGTCAAAAAGGGTGTATGACTCCTTTAAACATACTAGTTCTGCATTCTTCTTCAGACCCATCATTTTGAGGAAACCTTTGCATGTGCGGTTCTCAGGCATTAGCAACCCTGGGGTTTCACACACTAGGCCAGCCAGTCCTCCTATTTCCTCCAGCAAAGGTGTTATTTCAATGTCTCCAAAGTGGAAGACGGACCTTTCACAATCCCAGAACAGGGTAGCAACCTTTATTATCATGTTGTTAGGCTGGATTTCTAGGAGAGACGGTAGATTACCCAATTATTTTTTGACGAGAGTTTTGTCACTAGAATGCAAATCTTCCCACCAACTTAGTAATCTTGGATGGATATTGGAGACCATGCCGAATCTGGGGACTTCGTGCCTCATATTTCTGCAAGGCAAATAGGATTAGACCCAGTGGACTTTTGGACAAGGCAATATTAAAAGCTATTGTGCGGACCACACTTTAGACTAGCTAGTTTTGACCATGATGCATGAAACAACATAACGGAGTAAGGTTTCTATAGGGTTTTAGAACGGTACCCTCGAGCGGACAACTCAAGGGGGAAAGGCACGGAACCGTCGACTGCACCGCTGATCGACTAGTTTTACCGCAAATAAGCCTTTCCGAATTTAGAGGGTAATAATATAGGAAGAGCGCAACCAATCATCAAGCGTTGATATAGTATTTTGTTTTGCACGAGTGGAGTATAAATGTTGATCATGATTATGCAATAATAAATAAGCATTAAAAATATGTTGTCATGTATTTGCACGTTAGGAAAGCGGTAAATACAACAGTTATGATTTAAAGCGGTTACAAAGGAAAACAAGAAACATGTCAGTTTTCTTTTTGGAGGGAATAAATATTCAAAAAATAATTAATTGCACATAGAGGGGGAAAAAGGAAAGGATGCAAAATATCAAACAAAGCATACTCGGGCAAATTCACAAAGCGGTTTATAATGGTAAAAGCCTATAATCCCCAGCAGAGTCACCATGCTGGCGCGCCCCCTCTTTCCTCGCGGAGATCGGGTTTATGACATTCTGTTAAGACAACTCTTTCCTTTTGGGAAAGGGGTTTGTGTTTTTTAGAGTCGTCACCTAACGATTTTTAAAGGTATGTTAGGACACCAAAGGGGTTCATTTACAACTACGTTGTTAACCAGAGATAGGGTAAGGGATTGAAATTATCCTAAGGGGAAGGTGTTAGGCACCCCTCAGGATCCACAAGTGTGGTTCCCGACCAAACAACTTTTGTGAATTTGTACGGCTTAGCAAACAAACGAATAAAGGCTCAAATAAGAGAGAATTTAAGTCTTAATCATGCAGATGTTTGAAAATAGTAAAGAAGGTCAGATTTTGAAAGGATTACGATCTAAGCATATAAAGGGTATCCTAGGTTTATAATAATATGGATCACATCAATGCAATACCCGGTATGACACTCCTCGAAGAGGGGCTACACGTGGTATTAGCGCACCGGTCATCATATCCATATTCTACCCTTTCCCACCCCGTGAAAGTAACTAAATCGAGTGTTGGTCTCGACCTCTATTGCATGCTGTTACCCGTCCCTTAGTATCAATCTCGGAGGAATTTAGGACTTCTATCCTATAAGGGAGGTGCTAGGCAGACCCTCAGGTTTTAAAGGTAAAAATTACTAACGCGAAACATAATAAAACATATAGGACTTCAATTAAGGAGAGAGCGGAGAGCAAATAAAAGGCTCAAGTATACCTCCACACATAGTACACATAATCAGCATGACTCATACACAGTTAAGGTCCAGATTCAGGTTTAGACCCTAATCATGGTATCTAAGTGATAACACAAAGGCAGATTTATTGCATAACTCAGAGAGGAAGTCTTAGTCAGGCTTGCCTACTGATTTTAGCATGCTGGTAGTTAAACATGATCACAAAGATAGATCTAGTTTTATTCCTTGTAACTGATTTCCTAAGGCTTGCCTAGGTGTAAAATAACATGCAGCAGTTGTACAACTTTGTTAAAAGGGTTTCACATTACCAATCCTAATATCATGTGATTCTAAGTGTGCACAAAGGACTGATTGACAGTTTATCTAGCACATGGGACTGTTTCAGACATGTATATTTAAACTAGGTGTGATTTGAGTAAGTATGACCCTAAGGCATGATTTCTAATGCAGCATGATAACTTAAACATGATTTTTCTAAATGAATGCAAGATCACAACATTATGCACAACTTCAGGAATAGCACAGGTGACAGATTTTAATCGTCGTTTACCTAGAACAGGATCTCTACGTGTATAGCATGATTGCATATTTGTTAACACATTTGTTCTAAGGCATATGGACAGAATCAAATGGTAACAGTTTTTGTTGTTATTACTGATCCTATGAACAGGATTTCTAAGTGAAGGCAAGGAGTGATGACATGCTGAAAGAAAAGCATATGTATGAACCTAAGTGACATGGTATCTAAATGCATGGCATACTTGATTCCTAGACATGGTTACTAGTGCGCATATAAAAAAAATAAACCTAGAAAAATATGATATCTACCCATACTTACACTATAGCAGGCATATCCCCACTCATTTCCACTATCCAACTCCAGAATCTTTTTTACAAATTATTACAAACCTTTGAATATGAATTACATATGGAAAAGAAGAAGTTAACTATAGGGAGCCTTCCATTGTAGGCCCAAGTTTCCAGATCCAATGCCATTGGTTCACAACCCTTCACATGATCCAGGTGTGTCAAAGTTCCCTAAGGATCTCAAGGGATCCCGGGCAGTGCTCACACCCAGATTTCATAGCCAAGATGGAGTAAGTGCAGTATGGAAAGACCAGCTCTTGTGTGTCAAAGTTCAGAGGGAGCTCAAGGGTCCCAAGGCAATGCTCACACAAGAGGGGCAGAACCTAATGTCTAAGAGTATAGTGGAAGTGCTCATAGTGAGTACGAATAGTTTTTTAAAAGTTTTGAGAAAGAAAGAGGTTTAATGAAAATTAGCTTGAAAAGGGTAAGGCAGTAGCACAACCAACATACTCAAACAGCACACACAGAACAATAAACAGGAATTAAGACAAGTTCAGCAACCACAAGTAGGGAGATGAGGGATTGGGGACAGGCATGAAGCACATAGGAACAGGCTTGCACACAAGTAGGCCTCAGAAAAGTATTACAAGACTTAAACTGTCATAGCACATTCTATCACAAAATGTTCATGCCAGGTGCTTAACAGCATTAGATTGAGGAATGCCAAACGGTTTCACACATTAAGTTCAGGGAAGGGGTTCAGGACTACTTAATAGCTAGGGGGGTCATGAATACATGCTGATAATTTACTGGGGTTAGGGAGTAAGGCAGAATTGTAGTAAACAAGTAGGAGAAGCAGTAGATATGCTGAAATAAGGGAAGGGTAATCACATCAATGAACTAGCAAAGAGGCATGCTAATAGCAAGGTAAACAGCAGAACCATAAGTAAAAGCATAAAATAAATAAGAGAAAGTGGAATACGAATAAAAACATGTTGTTTTGGATGCTGTAAATCAAATAGAAGACATACCAGTCTAGAGTGAGAGAATAGAACAGTAGTGTGCAGGGAAGTAGATCAATAGGACAGTAGTATGCAGAGCAATAGAGCAGCAATGTATTAGAGCAATAGAACAGTAGAGCAGCAAGTTACTTAGTCTTGACTTTCAGCGGACTGAGTAGCCATTAGTCAATAAGAGAAGCCAGAGAGAATGTGTAGGAAAGTAAGAGAGAGCAATGAGTATGCTTGTGTGTGTGTGTGTTTGTGCTAATGAGAGAGTAGAGTATATATAGTTTTGAAAATAGGCAGAAAATAAGGTGACAAATAAGGGTTTAGCATAATTATGGAAGTAATCACAATTAGAATCCAATTAATACAAGTACTCCCTTTAATCAAGGAGTCACAGCTCAAACGGATACCAACAGGGATAATCAAGGAAAAAAAATCAGTTGAGAAAGACTGATTTTACCATATAAGGGGTAGTAAAAGTATAGAGCATATGATTGAGTCTAAGTACAAAATATGCCAATTAAGAAAAGTATATAAGAATTAATTTGACAGCAGGTTTATTCAAAAAAAAAAATAAGGCAAGACAAGTTTAATTATGGAAATTAGTAAAAGAGTCCTCGAATGAGGTTCTAATCATAGGGAATCATTATCAATTAAGGAAAATATCACACAGTAAGGAAATACTTCGAAATCAGGCAGTCAACATTATGCAAAATCAATGAAGAAATGATACTGATTTAGGAGGAATTGGCACAAGCTTAACAGAACAGACAGAATAAACTCACAAATAAACGAAAATCAGAAACCCTAACAAGCAAACATAGGGAAAAAATTACAGAATCATAGTATTCATAAGAAAATAGTACACATAATAGAACATATCATCAGAAACAACTCAGAATCCTAGGATTAGAACTAAGGAAATTAGGATTTTCAACAGAATAACTCGAATAGAGGAGAAAGCTTAAACAAACGTTTTAAACATAGAGACTCACAGATTAATACACAAAATCAAAAGAAAGAAGCATTTTTGAAAAGGTGTTTAAGAACCCTAGCTCGAAGATGAAGAGTCGTTTTTGAGAAAATCAGAAAACCTTTAAGGGAAAATAGCAAGATAACTCTGGATATACCCAGATCTATCACAGATCTAAGAAAATCGAGAGTTTAGTAGTTAGGGTTTCAAAGAGAACCTAGAGAGAAGGAGAAGTAACTCAAAATCACCGGTGTTAACCGGAAAGCGGTAAAAAACTTACTCGGACGGCCATGGATGGCCGGGAAATGGCATGAGAAACCATGGGAGGTGAGTGAACCGCCTTTGGTTCACTTGAAGGCCTCAAAACGATGACACACGTTCAAGGGGGAGCCATAAGGCTGGTAGGTGACGAGACCACCATTCAGGGCGATTCCCAGATTTTCGTGTGCTATAGTCCACGCCATCTGCATGAACTCGAGCGACTGGCCCGAATCTCCTAAAATTTTAAGGGCACATAAAAAATGGCCTAATGTATAAGAGTCATCGCTTCGCCATGACCGTTCATTATATTTTGGCGTTTTAAGGGCATAAAATAGGAATTCGGGACGATTCTCAAATTTTTATGTGCTATTATCCACGCCATTTGCATAAATTCGGGCGACCGGCTCTGAATCTCCTAAAGTTTTGCGGGCCCATAAAATGATCTAATGAACAATAGTCATCGCTTCACCATAACAGTTTCCTGTATTTTGTCGTTTTAGGGCTATAAAACAAGATTTAAGAATGATTTCTAGATTTTCGTGTGTTATTGTCAACGTCGTATGCATGAATTTAGGTGAACGGTCCCGAATCTCTTAAAATTTAGTGGGACCAATAAAAATGACCTAATAAAAATAGTCATCCCTTCGCCATGATCGTTCCTCTTTTTTGGCCTTTTAGGGCCATAAAACTGGAATAAAGGTTGATTCCCAGATTTTGTGTGCTATAGTCCACTCCATGAATTCGAGCGGCCGGTCCCAAATCTTCTAAATTTTGTTGGACCCTCAAAAGCGACTTGATGAACAATAGACATTGTTTCGCCATAGTCATTCCTCGTTTTTTGGCGTTTTAGCGCCATAAAATAGGAATTCAAAACGATATCTAGATTTTCGTGTGATATAGTACATGCCATATACATGAATTCGGTCGACCGTCTTCGAATCTCCTAAAATTTGCAGGCCCATAAAAAATTACCTAATGAACAATAGTCATCATTTTGCCATGATCGTTCCTTATTTTTTGGCGTTTTGGAGCCATAAAATAAGAATTCAAGATATTTGACTACCTACTAATCTTCTACCCTTATTTTTGGCCACCACACTCTCCTATCAAGGGTCATATTCTCGATAAGCTGAAGGTGTGCCATATCCTGCCTAATCACTTATCACCAATACTTCTTCGGCTTACCTCTACCTCTCCTAAGACCTCATTATAATCAACCTCTCATACCTCCTTACTGGAGCATCTTGGTCTCTCTTTTTCACATGCACTAATCATCCTAGCGTTTCCCGCACTTGCCAGCCACGGAGGACACTTCCACCCAGTCCCAAATATCTTCATTCCTGATCTTATCTCTCCTAATATGCCTACACATCCATCTCAACATCCTCATTTTCGTCACATTCATCTTCTGGATATAGGAGTTTTTGTCTAGCCAACACTCTGCTCATGCGATACAAATTTTTGATAATATCTACTTTTTCGTGTATATTAGTACATACTAATTTTGTAGAATTTCTTTGGCAGACTCCGATTGGCCTAAATTTTCATAAGTCCATAGAAAACGGCCTACTAACCAATACTCATTATTTCGGTATGTCTTTCAAGTTCATTTAATAGTGTTTCATAGTTATGCAACATGAATTTATGATTATATCCATTTTTTTATGTTTATTAATACATGTTGATTTTGTAGAATTTTTTTTGACGGACTCCAATTGGCCTCAATTTTTGTAGGTCCATAGGAATCGACCTAGTACCAATACTTGTTATTTATGTATTGTAAAATGATGATATTAGAGAAATTTGGCTTTATTTTAGAAATTTCGTGTTTTGTCTATCAATTTTAGAGGCAGAAGATTTTAAAATCTCATAACTTATGATCTTAAACTATCAAGTTAAGAGTTAGCTCGATGCAGCATCTGATAAAAATACACAGATGGGGTAAAAACATCTTGTACTATCCATATATATAACATAAATCCTTCATAATGTTGCCAGACCCTTGAGTGCATAGAAAACTATCTTATCTATACTGCGGAACTGTCTAAAATGTTGCTGCACCCGTGTCGGGTCTTTCAAAGAATACATTACGTTTGGAGGATTTGACACCACAGACCGACAACATTTTCGAAGAGTTCAAGAAACATAGCATCTTATTGTTTTGCTTTAGTCTTTTTGGAGGGGACGGAGAAGTTAAACTAAACCGCAAATTTGTACAATTCAATATTATTAAGAAGAAGAATGAGCAGCTGACTTACAAGGCTGGCGAGATACATTCATTAAACATTAATTCAACAGAATGCAGTACTAAAATAGCTCTCAACTACATTGCTAGACAGTATTTGCAGCACAGAGAGATTAGTCGGGCCGACGCACCTTGGTGTTTTGAACTGGCTTACAGCAGCACCTAATCCTACAAAATGATCTAATATCTTATGGAATGTTCCCCTCTTCACAATTCGAAGCTCAAGAGCTCCAATTGCATTCACCTTCCGAGAGCCCACATAGCCTGCATCGACGAAAGATTTGTCCAAACAATTGCAGCAATCTTTCAAGATTTCCTCACTGGCCTCACCACTCAGTTCCCAGAAGATCACGTAGTGTCCCGGATCAGCTGAGACGTTCACATAGCTAGTAAAATCGAGTACTTCTAGCTTTTCGTCTGATAAGATATTGGCTGCTGCTTCCACGGATAGTTGTAAGTCTTTCTCGGTGTTCTTGTCAATGTTGATGCTCAATAAGAGATTCCTACGGCAAATAAACTGGAGTTCTGGAGTGCCATTGTGGAATCCTTTTATCTTGACAACATCACCGAGCCTATAGCGATACAGACCTGCATATTATACATGCCTAAACTTATTCAATTTCTTGGCGAAAACTTTATAAAGGAATAATCAAAACTCATAAATAAGATGAATTTCAATCCTTATTTTCAAGTGAACATGAAGGGGAGCCTTGGGGTAACTAGTAAAGTTGATATCATGTGACTAGGAAGTCACAGGTTCGAGCCGTGGATATAGCTTTTTGCAAAAATACAGGGTAAGGATATGTACAATAGACCCTTGTGGTCGGCCCTTCCCAAGACCCCGCGCATAGCTGGAGCAGGCTGCCCTTTTTTAGTGAGTCTCATGGCGTCATACATGTTTATGCTTGCGTTATAAATTCATTATACCAATGATATATATCATATATCATTATATATGCTCTCTTGGTATAAACTCATTATACAAAGAGAGAATACAGTGAACCACTGATATATAATATGCTTTTGTCAACTAAAGCATCACAAGAAAAAGGGCAGAAGAAAGTTATACCTGCAAAGTTGGTGACTACAATTTCATACTCTTCACCAAGTTTAACTTCAGTTAAACCGACTGGCGTAGGCTCCAGACCGTCTAAATTTTCCATGAGAGGAATGAATTCGAAATAACCAATATTAGGAAGTACTGCATATGTAACAAGCTCGGGAGGCAACTCGGGGTTAACGTTTGCTCCAATCCACCCTTCAGAAGATCCATAATCAGCACTTAGCAGAGGTAACACGCCCGCATAATGCCTCAGTTTCTTCAAGTAAGGTTCCATGGATCCAGTCATGATACCATATATGTACCTAGTGTTGGGGAAGAGTTCAGGAATCAAGCCATACCAATTGCTTAACCGGGTGCACTTGTTAAAAATAGTATCAGCAAGCTCGGGATCAGGCTTGAGTAATTTCGACATTGATGCTCTCATAGAAGGAACCGTCACACGGCTAGAAAGGACTCCTTCTCTTATGTTGGTAACAATTTCTTGCCATACTTGTTCGAAATTTCGAAAAGCATGGACGATACTATGGGCAAATGTAGAGGAGACAACTTGAACCTCATCGCGAAAAATGAGGCCGCACAAAAGATGACAGTACAAAGATTGTTGGAAATCAGGGCCAAATATTACTTCATCAGGGCTACAACAAGGTGTCTGCATTGCCCTCATTGTCTTCTTGAATTGTGCGTTTCGGTACACATTGGTAGTGGCAGTTCCAGCTCCCAAACCGCCTTTCGTCTTGAATTGCTTGCTGCCATATATGAACTGCAAAGCTTTCCCATTTACAACTGGGAATTCTCTGAAAAATAACATAAATCTTCACATCAACCATTTGATAAGCCAATGATTTTTTCCCCGTGTTTCATCTAAATACAATTAGCCAACATGTTAACTAATCAATAAGGATGAATTTCCCCAGATTTTGTGGGGGGGTTTTTTTCTTGAGTTACTTGCGTGAGGGGGTTAAAAAATCAGTTTTCTTTTTAAAAGGGATAAAATCACTAATTTTACCACATATAGTAGGGTGAATCTCATACGAAAGATAAAAAAGAACTCCTTGTGACGAACGTTAGGGAAGCGTCACCACATTTGTCGCCGCCTAAAATTAGAGAAGAGTACCAAGAGAAAAAGTAAAAACCACTCATTGAAACAAAAGAATAAATTTTTCCACTGTACATGAACAGATGGGAACATTTTCAAAAGAAGGAAATAAACAAACTCATGGTGTCTTTCTCAATTGGACCAACTTTTCCACAAATGAAAAGAGCTATTACCCAAAAATGCAGTAGAGTTTAAAAAAGATGGCTAACAGTATAAAGCATTATAATAAGATAGTACAGGAAATTATATTACCTGTTCCTAAAGGCAAAAGAAGTCTTGAATATTTGCATAGTGGATTCCATCAATTCTTCATTGAAAGGTACAAACTTTGGCTTTCCCTGAGTTGTCCCAGAACTGCAATCAAACATTAACATTAAGGGTAGAAAATGTATTCTTGCAAAACAAGTAGTAATCTTATTTAATTTTTCGGTGTTTGCTACGTAAATTAAGGAAAATGATTTATCAATAGTATTCATAAATAATTTAGATATAATAAACATGAAGCCATAAACTTTCGAACTAACAATCTTCCAAACCCACAAATTTCATAAACTTCCGAACCGCTCAACTTTCGAAACCGCGAAATTTCTAACCCGTAAATTTTATAATTTCTAAACCCGTAAACTTCCAATCACATATAAACCTCCGAACTCATAATTTTAGAACTTGTAAAATACTTGGAGAGAGGGGTGGGGGTGCGGGGTGTGAGGTGGGTTGGTGAGGCTGGGGAATAGGGTGGAGAAGGAGTTTTGGAAAATATTTTCTCTTCCCTTGATAAGGAAAACATTTGTCACTAATTGAAGGAAAATGAGTTCATAAGAAAAATATTTTTCAAAATATTTAAGCCAACCAAACATGAGAAAATTAGAAAACATTTTCTTCGTACCAAACACACCCTAAATCTTCTTCTTCAACTACTAAAGATATAACCTTTACACTACTCAACACCACTCCTCTTCTACACCCCAATAAAAACCATTAAAAACAATCATTTCTTTTTAGTATTCCGTTCTCATTATGATAGAAGGGATACATCTATCTATTTATTTATTTATTTTATATTGCGACACGTTTGATATGTGGGAATTGACTCTTTTTCCTTAAGTCAAACATGTGAAAATTCTTTGGATGATAATTAGACTTGAATCCAGTGCATATGCTTGTTCTGAACTCATGCTAAAGTGTGTCATGACCCACTGTATCTAAAAACTTAAAGTTATTATGGAAGTGACACATTTATTTACTGCAACTATTACATTTTATGTGACAGTATCTTCATTTTAGTTCGTTCCAGAAAAAAAAAAATGACAACTTTCTAAATTTAAAAGTAATTTAATTTTAAATTTTTTATTTTTTCCTTAATGACAAGCTTTTATAGCTAGTCCAGTGACGGAGCCAGGATTTTAACCTTATGAGTTCTGAATTTTAGAACAACGACTTCAAGTGCTAATAACTATGTTCTAAGATTTAATATTATACGTATTTAATAAATTTCATAACACGAATACATTGTTTGAGTTAAAGCTATCAAACCCGTATCTGAGCTTCTATCTCTGCTGTGATAGTCACACAAATGTTATAGCATATTTAAAATAACAAGTTTTTATAACCATATAGGTGTTACGACATGTTAAAAAATTATTTCTTTCTTTCTTAAAACTCCTGGTCGAATCAAACTATGCAACATAAATTGAAACGGCGGAGTACTTATCTTAGATTTGCAATAATTAGGAGGTAAAGAAATTTAAGAGTACCTCAAGGAGATAGTGGTAATAGGTTTTCCAGTAAGAATGGGAGAAAGATCACCATCAGCAATTCTATGAATGTAAGGCTCCAAATCCTTGTGGGTGACAATGGGTACACAATTCTTGAAAGACAATGAATCAGTTTTTCCATTCAGACCCCATTGCTGCAAATATTCTGTGCCTCCATTTTCTTCCAAAATCTTCTGTAGAGTCTCTTCTTGAATTTTGCCAGCATCTCTTGTTAACACCTCAAATTCCTCAATTACTTCTTGTGGATCGAACTTCTCAGTTTTCTCTACCACCATTTTCACTGTCTTTCTGTAACAAATAGCAATCATAAGTTTAAATTGATCTCAGGAAGCCCAACCACCACAATATAAATAGAAGGAAAAAGGTTTAAAGTTGAAGGAAGACTTGGAGCAACGGCAAAGTTATCTCAATTTGATCTATAAATCACGGGTTGAGCCGTGAAAATAGTTATTAATGCTTGCGTTAGGGTAGAATGTCTATATCACACCCTTTAAGGGTACAGTACTTCTTAGAACCTTAAACCTTGCGTGAACGCGAGATGCCCGCTGCTCTTTTAGAAAAAGGTTCAAAGTTGCTCTTGTGTTATCAAAGATTATTCAATTTTTATCATTCTTTACACTTTTGGTCCATTTATACACTTGGCCAACCTAGGGCCAGTGACATAGGCCTTGGCCTCGCACGCGACCTCGGAAAATCTCTATTTGCGACATTGTATTAGCACATCACTCACCGGTTGTGCCTTGGCAGTTGGCATCGCATGTGACACCCGGAAAAATAACTATCCCAAATTCCACCTTAAATACATACAAATTAGGTGAGAAATTACTTTAGTAAATTGTCTCGTATTTACACGTGTCCAAATACTTTGAGAAAAAAGGTCCAATTTTTCCTGTTTACTTTTAATTATGGTTTAAAATTATTTTCAGGTTTGAGCTCTATTAGAAGTCAATAGCAAGAACTAGAGTTTCTCCTAATGTCGATCATAAAATTAGACTAAACATGAGGATAAAACTGAAATTCAAATGTTACTTAGATAAATTTGACCATTTCTCCTAAAATAATTATAATTAAAAAAAAAAAGGGAAACAGAAGGGAAGAAAAAACAATCTGTAAAGTGGATAGCATCTAGTGCTTGCTTAAGAATAATGATGGGAGATTTAATTTACAACAAAATAAAGGACAAAAATTCAGAAAAAGGTCCCAGATATGGATATTGGATTGAAAAAGTAAGGCCAAAATTTCACGGATGTCACTATGTGAAAGTAACAAATTCAAATCCCATGGACGGAAAGTGTCACGTCTTTATAACAGGACCATTTAATTAGCACTATGGAAATAAGACAAAAAATAGTTCATTAATTTTAATTTATTTTCTTTGATAAAGTATATTAAAATATATATAATTGTTATCAAAGGTCCCAAAGAACTTGTCAGCTATGCAAAAATAAACAGTACTTTTTTTGTCCATAATCATTGAGTTATTGATCTTTTTATTTTAGTTCAGAATAAGTATCTTTTTTACATAATCAAAAATATATTTTTTTAAAATTTGTCCTTATTTACATATCACAATTTATCAAGTTAACAATATATAAAATTTAATTAAGAGTAATTTAATCAAAATATTTATTTGTTTTCTAGAAGTTTGTATTTAATTAAGAGGTTTGCCAAAGATAAAATAGTCGTGAATCAGAGGGAGTACAAAATAAAGAAAAGGCACACTGTTAAAAGAAAAGTGAATTAATTAATGGTCACTAAATAGATGTAATTAAAATCTCAAGTACAGAAAAACACCAATCAATACATGCATGAAAGTTATCACTTTCACTTATAATAACCTATATGGGCTTTTTGCTTGGAGAATTTATCTCAATATTAATTATTTCAGAATTAGTTATTTCACTTTTTTGTGGAAATTAAAAATATTATAATATATGGATAATTAATTTTGTGATTAATTATGCCACACTTTTCTACCAACCAAACATAAGATAAACTCTCACGTGGTGGCTAAACCCTAAACCCTAAACCCTAAACCCTAAACCCTAAACCCTAAACCCTAACCCACTTCACCAAAAAATAATATTGTGTATATGTATAAATTGGGATTAAAACTGTGTAAATTTTTTATAAATATTTATTTGAACTCACTTAATAACTACTATTTTACGATTAAAAGTAATATACTTCTAACATTGAACTCACTTGCATAAAATCCTGAACCCACCACTGAATTCATGTAACACTCTTCTTATTTAGTGTCCTTCTATATTAAGAAATAATTTAACTTTAAAATTTTTAAGATTTCATATCACAAATTCTAAAAGTATTTCTTTCTTCCTTAAACTTTATGATCAGCCAAACATGCTCACATAAAATTAAAATCAAGGGAATACTATGAAACTATAACATACTAGTTAAAACTATTTTAAATATATACATATATGAAAGAATTATCTGACTTTCACATAATAATAATAATAATAATAATAATAATGTCATGTAAAATATAATAATAGGATAAAAAGTAAACAGAGAACACGAGAATCACTATAAGTCTATAACACCAAAATTTGTCAAAGAAAAGGTTAAACAAAGAAAGTTCGAAAAAGAAGAAATATTGGAAAAACAACATCTTCTTTTCCGATGATTAACTCATGAAAACCAAAACAATCATAGGAGAATTTATACATATTTATAACAGATAACAGTACCTGTATTTTGTGAATGGCAGCTTGAAATTAGAACTGCAGAAGTTAAGGCAATATACAGTGTATGCAACTGTTTTGCCTGTTGAAGTGATAGCAGTGAGCCAGAAAACACACACACACACACTATCGTAAGAAATGGATACAGAGAGAGAAAGAGAGGAGAAGACGACGACGACTTTGAGCCACGAGGGAAGACATTATAGGAGGAATTATATATATAGGTGGCTTGACTAAGAGCAAATACCATCCAACGTGGGGCCCAGTGTATTTGAAATGAAGCATGTCGACTGTATCATGGTATGTCGACATGTGGAGGCGGAATTTTAATTTTATGTGTTTTAAATTTTAGAATAATGATTTCAAGTGATAATTATAAATTAATATGTCTACATATATAATAATTTTTTATTATGAATATACTATTCGAGTAAAAGTTATTAGGTTCGGTCAAACTCGTACCTCGGATTCTACCTCCGCCCCTAATTTCTGTCTACGGGTCTTGAAAATGAAAAAAAAAAATTAGTATGAAAATTCTACGGGTAGTCGGTACGATTAAGATTTATAATAAGAATTTAATTTTATTAAGATTGCTAGTATTCACATTCATTAATAACTCTCGTCATCGCCTAATATTATGAGCTACTACCACACCATACTCAACCACTACCACCGCCACCATCATCAACCATAGCCGCCACCACCATCCTCACCCACCTCAACTACAAACCAATCATTCAATCACCATCAATAACCATGGCTGACACCTCCCACCATTATAAACTACCACTGTCCAATATTATCTTCCTCAATCACAATCACAAACCACCTCTATCATCCACTATTAACTCTCACCACCTATCACCTACTACCATCATCCTCAACCATAGTCGCTGTAGCTACCAATCATCACTAGCTAGCTACCCAGAACTAACACTATCAACCAAAATTACTACAAACAATCGCCTCTAGTCAACATTCACAAATACCTCCGTTAGTCATCACCATCACCAATGTACTACCATATTTAAAATAAATATATACTCAACTTTTATTTTTTTAATGATTTTAATTCAATAATGTAAAAATTGAGTAACAAGTCATAAATTAATCATGATGAAGTAGTGAAATTTGGTAAAGTTCTGTCACTATCATCTTCTTTTTTTAAGTATTATTTCAGTTGAATTTAGTGGGCCAGCAAAGAAAGGAACTGGGAAAATGAATGCACTAGCTGGCATGATCACTCACAATCCTTTACAAATCAAGCTCTGGCTTTTTTATTTTTTTTCAGCTTTTTTCTTTTGTTTGTTATAACGTTGTGGTCGGTCCGAAGAGGAGCCTTGGCATATATAATTCATAAAGTTATTGTCAAGTGAAGAGGAAGTCACAGGTTCAAACTGTGAAAATAATCTCTTGCAGAATGCAGTGTAAGATTACGTATAATAGAATTTTATGGTCTGATTTTTTCTCCGACCCCACATATAACAAGAGTTTAGTATACTGGACTGTCCTTTTGTAGTGCGAGCTCTTCCCTTGGGTACGAAAAAGATATTACTGCTATAAACTCTTTAGTATACTATTAGGTTGTTTGTGGTTTGATTTTATATGTCCATAAAAACTAAACAAAGAGAAAAATGAGAGTACTGCAAACCCTACACGCCAATAATGCTATTCACTTTAACAGCGATAGAGTTCATTAAAACAAAATAAAATAAAATAAAACAAAATAAAGGAAAAAGAAAGCAAAGTAGCGACAAAAAAAGGGCTGCGCAACCAATTAAATTATTAAAACAGTGCTAATCAAGTTTTTTGTTTTTTCTCGAAATAATACCATTAAAGAACAGTTGTATGTCATAATTGGGAACACTTTGGGACTCTACTGATACAAATTCAAACAAATATTTTTTTCCTTGGTTTCCACTCGGCGTCTGATATCTTTATTGAGCCCCGATTACTTCGGATTCGCATCTTCTAGTCCTAAAATAAAAAGTAGCTTGTATATCGTACTGATTGCTTCATTGAACATGTCAATTTGTATTTTATATAAGGAATTAATTTGCATCTTTATATGGCATTTAGCTAAGCAAAAAAATTATGATCGAGGAAATCATACCCAATAGTGCATCTACTCTAGTAGTCCTAAAACAAGAAGGTTGTTTGTCTGTCGTACTGGTTGCTTCATTGAATGTGTCAATCTACATTTTATATAAAAAATTAATTTGTATTTTTATCTGGCATTTAGCTAAGCAAAGAAGCGGTGATCGAGGAAGCCATACGCAATAGTGCATTTACTCTAGTAGTCCTAGAACAAGAAGGTAGCTTGTTTGTCGTATTTGTTGCTTCATTGAACGTGTCAATTTGCATTTTATATAAGGAATTAATTTGCATCTTTGTCTGGCATTTAGCTAAGCGAAGAAGCTGTGATCGAGGAAGCCATACCCAATAGCCAATAGTATATTTACTCTAATAGTCCTAGTACTAGATACTAGATAGACAAGTGGGTCATCGATGTCGCATTAAGCTCATTAAAGAGAATCATATTTTATCAGAACTTGTTTATACTCAAAGTTCGAAATAGAAATTACTTATTAAAGATGAAGGGATCCTATACATCCCACGACCCTTATAGCTTCTAAGTTCAGATACAAAAGTTCAATATTTGGAGATACACATAATCGAACAGTATTTGTAATTGGTGTTTGATGAATGGAGCTTTATAATTAGGTACACTTGAGTGCACTGACTTATCACTTTTCTTTTTATTTTCTATTCGGGGATCGATATTTATATTAGAGCCCGACTATATTTAAATTCGCGTCTCATAAGGCTCCATTCAGGGGATAGCGTTCCGTACCAAAAAAAATTTCATATCCAAAATTCGAATTCCTGACCTCTGATTAAGGAAAGAATAGTTTCATCCACTGCACCACGCCCTTCGGTGGTGACTGACTTATCACTTGGTCCTAAATCAAAGTGCCATAAAAGTATGTCCTTTTTTTTTTAATATGAAAAGCGTCACTTACAAAAGTTTCAGATATTTTTATTCGATTTTTTGTGCATATGGTGACCCATGATATATCTAATTATCTGCCCACTTTATTTCCACTACAACAGCCGACATGCTTTCTTTCATTTCTATTTTTTTTTTTTATATTATACGAAGTTTAATTTGATGTAATAACATATCTACATCTAAATTGTTTATATATAACTTCACTGGTTTTAAGTAATCATATCCCTTAGTTTTATGGTGGCAGATGGGATGTATAAAGGAAACTGATAAACTGTATCAAATCAATAATTTAAATCAGATCGGAAAAAAAAAAACTTGATTATGGTTAGATTTGATTTTGTTTGGTGTTGGAAAAAACTCAATTATAATTGGTTTCGTTTGATTTTTAGATTTAATAAATCGATACAATTGGTTTGATTTGGTAATTGCAAAACTCGATCAAACCCGACCTATATACCCCTAGTGACAGATCCCTTTTTGGATTTCTCATTCCTTTCCTATGTAACCGAAAAATCGCACCAAACCGAAAAGTCAAACCAAACTGATTAAAAAATTCGACGTGGTTTGGTTTAATTTGGTTTAGTATTGAGTAAAAAAAAATCCAAACCAACCCGACATATAAATATAATTTTTATATATACTTTTAAGATTTTATATAGAATTTTCTTTAAAAAATATCTAGAATATTTAGGATTCTCTTGCGGGATATAAATTTTAATAGAATATGAAGTGCTCCATATTTATTAACCTTAAATAATGAGTTGTATGATCACTTACTTATCAAGTGTTACTGAAATGCGTCTATCTCTTTTCTATTTCATATTCATATCGTATGTTAAGATCTATTAAATTCTTATATCTTTTTCGAATGTGAAATGGTTATTGATATTTAGGTATCATATTGATTTTTATGTTTAATTACTAAATTCGGTTAACCTGAATGTGTATATCAACGAAAAATTTTGGCGGACGACTAAAAAAATAACAATTATGTGTTACTAATAGAATTATTCCATAAGAATATTTTAATTGATAATATGTTTGTCAATTTTTTATATTTTTAGTAAATATATATTTAATTATCAAATATTTAACAAAGTAAGATTGAAATAATATGTAAGTAATAAAAAACCCGAAAATTCGAAAAACCTGACAAAACTGAACCAATCCAAACCGATATAATTGATTTGGTTTGGTTTTAATAAAACCCGAACCAACCCGGTTCAAATTTACAGTAATAAAATATCATTACTCAAAATTTACTAAGTCTTTTTTTTTTTTACTTTTTTGAAGCTCAAAAAAATTCTCGGACTTCGATAAACAAAAAAAAAATCAATCTATTTATGTCCCTAATTCATCCTAAAAATAAAGCTACATGGACGGTAGCAGGTTTTAATTTCCTTTAAATTAAACTTGGCTGCAATTTTATTTTGTGGGTTGAAACAAATCTAGTTGGTCGGTGCGATCACTTATCATTTATGTATGTAGAATTTTTTAATTTTCGAAATTCCATCAAATTCCTAAAAATATGACTGATTTTTGCCGTCAAAAGTTGGCCAATTCTTGTAGTGTCCACATTTTATATTTTAAAATTCTCAAGTCTTAGTATGTTTAGTTATTTGAGCTGTGGATATGATTTCTCCTTCCTTAATTATCGGTTTCGTACTTGAGCATTTTTTTTTGCAAATTTACATTAATCCGATCGGTAGGTATCAAATACCGAATTGTTTAAGAAATGATTACACTTCTTATAAATTAATCTAATAAGTCAAAGCTTATATCCATCTTCATTTTATCATTTATAGTCTTTACAACTTAACACATTACGATTTAAACCTTATAAGATGTTGTACTTCGACATTTAAAATTTTCAAATCTGTATATTTGTTTCGAATTCTTTATGCAAATAATGGAACAATTATTTTGTTGAAATGAAGTTTTCTTGTGATGAAAAAGAAAAGAAAAAATCAAAACAAATAGAAGGGAGCATTTGAAAATTGAAATCAACGCATTTCTTGAATCAAGTCCAACTTTTTTTATGTTTATTATTAATTTTTTGGTTTTTCACTTTTATACTTAGTACGTTAAAAGCAAACAATCATTAAAAGTCTCTCAAGTAATTAAAGCCAAAAGGGCTAAAATATGTTAGTTTATTTTAGATGGGGACAACAAACATTGAAAGTGAACTGAATTAATCCAGTTATAAATCATTTCCCCTTTTCATTCCCACAGTATATATACATAATTGTGTATTAAGCAAAGAAAGATTATATTCTTTATTGTGTTTTGAAGATGTTTCTTGAAAGACAAGACGTTGCCTAAATTCTTGTTTTTTCGGTTTTCCACTTGGTGTTCCGTATTCATATTGGGGCCCGACTAAATCCGGATTGGGGGTAAAGTACTCCCTAACAAAGGCGACTATATATCCAGAGACTCGAACCCGAGAACTCTGATGAAGAATGAATGAGTATTTACCACTCCATCACAACTATCGTTGGTGCCTAAATTATTGTTTTGTTTTTGTGTTAGGTCACAAAGCAGAATCAAACAAATATATGTTATTTCACTTTCAAGGTAAATAAAATAATAGCATAGTGAAAAGGACGAAAGGATGAGTCATGAGTCGCTCTTAACCTTTGAATATCCAACAAATAGCAAGGGGAAATGAACATGAGTTCTTGTTGCATATTATATTAAAGAAGTTTTTGGGCAATTTAGATGAGTTTATTTTGCTTCAAACTAATTTTCTATTACCACCAATTGTCTGTTGTATGGGATGGATAAGATCCATTTATCCTAAACCAGATAGTCTTCTACTCGAGCCCTTGGAAATAACTAATATAGAGTATTGATTTCTCCTTTATTAGCTTTACGTGCGAATACGATTGGGACGCTAATAGTGGTACCGGATATCAAGTGAAAAACCAAGAAAAAATACTAATGTTCTGATCATGAAAGCTCACAATTTATTGTTTAACCACCGGTTTTGGTGAAAATAGTTCTCAACTCTAGAGAAGAGGAGACTTGGAGTAACTGGTAAAGTTGATGTCATATAACCAGGAGGTCACAGGTTCAAGCCATGAAAACAACCTCTTGTAGAAATGTATGGTAGACTACATGCAATAGATCCTTGTGGTTTAGTTCTTCTCCAAACCCTGCGCATAGCGGAAGCTTAGTTCATTGGGCTGCCCTATTTTACTTTTTCTAGTTCTAAACTCTGGTGACATGAGGATTAAAAAGTTAGAAAAATATGTGTTATCCTTAACAATTCTGCTTTTGCTATGTACATATGCTTATTTGGATGTCAAATAGTAAAATGGTCTCATACCTTTCCCTTAGTTTCTTCCTTTTCCAAATAAACAGCACAACTAATTGGTTGTTTTGTAATGGGATCTTTACATAAATAGTATAAATGGCGTGGGATAGTTATTTTTTAACATGATATTTAGTTTTTATTTAGTACTTTTAATGTTGAACAAAAATAGCCACTACTTTATTAAATTAATGTTTTTACCCTTTCTTGTTAAGGACGGCATGCCCTTAATATTTACACTAGACGTATGAAGTTAAGGACATGATATCCTAAAGATTAACAATGGAAGGTGCAAATATAGGGCACTTTGTCCTTAATATTTACATTGGGGCCCGACTAAATCCGGATTCGCGCCGGGATATCCCACATTGGAGGGTAAAGTGCTCCTTAACAAAGGCGATTACATATTCAGGGACTCAAACCCGAAATCTCTGGATAAGAATGAAGGAGTACTTACCAATTCATCACAAGCCTGATTAATGCCTAAATTGTTGTATTATTTTTGTGTTAGGTCACAAGGCAGAATCAAACAAATATATGTTATTTCACTTTCAAGGTAAATAAAATAATAGCATAGTGAAAAGGGCGAAAGGATGAGTCATGCGTCGCTCTTAACCTTTGAATATCCAACAAATAGCTAGGGGAAATGAACATGAGTTCTTGTTGCATATTAAAATAAATTAAAGAAATTTTTGGGCAATTTACATGAGTTCTCTTCGTTTTGATTCATTTATCCTTAATCAATTGTCCTCGATTCGAGCCCCTGAGAATGAAGAAAAATCTAACATAGAGTATTGCTTTCTCCTTTATTAGCATTATGCACAAATACAAATTAATCGAAAATGCTAAAACCGGTACTGAATATCAAATGAGAAACCAAGAAAGAAACTAATCTTCTGATCATGAAAGCTCTTTATTGTTTATACAGTGGTTTTGGTGAAAACATGAGGACTAAACCAAACTTTACAATTTTTATCGGGCACGTGCAGTTTATAAAAAGATAATTTCATATAATTTCTGAGAGATAAAAAGTTTGAAAAATATGTATTACTCATAAAGTCCGACCCGCATGAGCCAGCCCGTATAAAGATTGGATTCCGAAGAAAGGCCCAAGTTATTAGGTGACCCAACTATACCTTATAAATTATTAGCTGGAAATATTTGCACAAATAACCTTTTTGATGCTACTATTTAAATTATGTCTCCTTTATCATTAGGCCAAATTTGTAGACGAACGGCTAAATTTCTCGAATTTTGCGAACAAATTCGGCTTAATGATAAACGAGAAATAATTAAAATAGTAGCATAAAAAAGGGCATTTGTGCAAATATTCCCAGCTAATAATTTAAAAGAATTAACCTAAAGAGTCGCACACCCAACTACCTAAACTAACAATAGTCAATGGAGACATAATAAATACATAATTTATTGTATTATATGTTTACAATTGTGTATAATCCATGTATACCGTTAGAAAAAGTATATAATGAATATGGTCGACTATTTGTTTAAAGATCCCGTTTTTATATTATTAACATAGTTTATCAGGTTATTTACAGGAGAAATTCAAAAATAGCTAGATTTACTAGCAGTCATTCAAAAATAGCAACAGCTTCAAAAGTAATCGAAATTTAGCCATTTTTCATGTAAAGATAAATCTGAACGAAACCGCTGTTCAAAATTCGGAAAATACTCCAGCATAATATACTAGTGTTATAGTATAATATACTGGAACTCCAATATAATATACTTGAGTTCCAGTATACTTTGCTGGAACTCCAGTGTATTATACTGCAGTTCGAGAAGTTCCAACAAAGTATACCGGTCCAACATAATATGCTGAAAGTTCATACACAGGTGCTCGAATCTCTAGTATATTATGCTGGAACTTTCAATTATGCTGGAAGTTCATACACAGGTGCACCAAACTCCAGTATATTATGTTGGTCCGGTCTCTGTTGCAGCAAAATAGTGGCTATTTCTCAATGACTTGACAATCGCTGACTATTTTTAAATGACCGGTCAGAAAACTGGCTAGCCCGTACTAATTTTACGTTATTTACTATCTTTTTCGGGTTATCAATTAATTTTTACTACAAAAATTTACATGTAATTATCTTGTAAGTAATTTGATATCATAAATATTTTTTATACTAACAATGCGCTCAACTTATTAAACACAAACAATAAACCGAATTTCACAAACAGAATACTTTTGTGCTACTATTAATTTTTAAAACCCAGTAACAGTAAGTTTTGAAAAGAAAAAAAAGAAAAAGCAATATGCCAGTCGCCAGAAATTTTAAAGCATGTCAGGCAAGATTTTTTTTAAGTGCCAGAATTTTAAAGCTGGGCAAAACTATAAAACATGCAGCAGCACGGTGATCGTCAGAATTTTCTAATTACTTTCAACATTGTGTCTAAAATTTTAGTGATGGCCAAAACTCCCAGTACTTCAAATTCAGGCGATCAAGAAACAATATGCTCAACATACTTTAAAATTCTGGTGCATGGCTATTTTCTTAAAATATTCTTACCGAGATTAAAATATAAACAGTAATTTAGAAAAGATCCATCCAACATAATTTTATGTAAACAATAGTAGAAATGGCGTGGGGTAGCCAAAATTTAAGGTGGTATTTACTTTTTATCCAACATTTTTAATGCTGAGCAAAAGTAGCCACTAGTCTATTAAAATTAATATGAATAGACAATGTTACCCTTTTCTTCCCAAATAAAAATACGTCATTTGCAGATTCATTCCTTACAGCTCTACTTCTCCTTTTGCAATGGGGTTCTGGCGTTTGTATGAGTGTTTCCATTATTTTCATATGTGAAATCCACTTTTGAACAGAAGAAACGAATTGCTTAATCATATAAATGTTATAAGCCTCTCAATTTCTTTTGTGTCTGCTCTTAGGAGTTCAATTGCATAGTAAACCATTCACTCATAATAATCACAGATGTGGGAGGACGTGACTTTTGGTTTTCTAAAAGAAGTGACTTTTAGATTTTCTTAAACAACACATAATTAGGAAAAATAAGGTAAAAAGACAAAAAATTGAGGACAAATAAGGACTGAAAACTATAAGTTAGGACCTATTGTCCTTAACTTTTAAACTTGAAACTTAAAGTTAATGACTGCTTGTCCTTAACTTTTTAACTTGAAACATGAAGTTAAGGACTGCTTGTCCTTAACTTTTGAACTTGAAACTTGAAGTTAAGGACTGTCAAACATGCGTAAGGATATTTTCAAACTTGCGCAAGGACCTTCTATCACGTTCAACCTCCTCCTTGAGAAGTTATAGCGTAAGGGTATTTTCGTCCAGTCAGATAAAAATTCATTAAACTAATGGCTAAAGAATAAATACATTTAAAACACTGGCTTTAAAATAAAGACAGCTTCTATTAGTGGCTATTTGTACACATCCCCCTAAATAATATGCTCTAATACCACAAGTATCTGTAAAAATAGCACATGCTAGCTAGCTTTCGGACTGGTCATTCAAAAATAACCAGCGTTTGCAAAGTCATTAAAAAATAGCCACTATTTTGCTGCAATACAGAAAGTTCCAGCATAATATACTGGAGATCAGTGCACCTGTGTATGAACTTTCAGCATATTATGCTGGAACTCCAACATGCGAAAATTTCCAGCATAATATACTGGAGATTGGAGCACCTGTGTATGAAATTCCAGCATATTATGCTGGACCGGTATATTATGCTGGAACATTTTCCGGATTTTAAACAGTGTTTTCGTTTAAATTTATCTTTACATGAAAAATGGCTAAATTTCAATTACTTTTGAAACTGTGGCTATTTTTGAATGTCCCCTTGTAAATCTTGTTACTTTTGAATTTCTTCCCAAATATCCACATGGACAGACAATGGCGGATCTAGAGGCCAACAGTGAGTTCTCGGGAATTCAATAACTTCTGTTCGGTTCTTATACATGTATTAAAAATTTATTATATCTACAAATATTTAATTATCAACTCAATTGCTGACTTGATATTGATATAGGTGATCCATAAACTTCAAACTCTAAATTCGCGTCTATGCACAGAGCCTATCCACGACCGACAAATAGCAATGGTATGCAAAGTCATCAAGCCACCATATGTGGTGTTGAAGATATTCTAAGTAGACATTCACTAGTGATGATCATCTACTATCACAAATTTAACAAAGTAGGAGGCCTTGCTCTCAATTATAGTGATTTTGAATGAATATACACCACAATGTAGTGATCTGATGATCGACATTTAATGCTTTCAAGAATTTAACTGCTATGCATTAACAAGATTTGTGTGGTGCATAACATATGAAAAAATATACTCCATCTGTTTCAATTTATGTGAATTTTTTTTTTTTATCCGTTCCAAAAAGAATGATTCCCTTCTAAATTTAAAAATAATTTAGCTTAAACACAACCTCTTGTAGAAATGTAGGGCGGCTGCATACAATAGATCCTTGTGGCCCGGTCCTTCCCCAGACCTCGTGCATAGCGGGAGTTTAGTGCACCAGGCTGCCCTTTTTTTCAATTATACCTTAATTAGAAGCGTTTTTATAACCCTATAAATACTCTAGACCCCTTCTTTATTTGTTTAGAACCACAAATTTTAAAAAAATTTATTTTTTTTCTTAAACTTCATACTCAGTCAAATAAGTTTACCTAAACTTGAAAGGAGGGAGTATCTACTTTCTTGTTTGCATTCAATACACCTATTGGAGTATTTGTTAAGCCGTCAACCCACTTGTGTGCGTTATTGCTCCTAACTATTTGCTATTCATAGCAGACATTAATGTTGATCTGAATTTTGATTTAATTAGTGGCTGAGATTCCATTTTAAAATGAGTGACATTCAACACTATTACGGGCAAACTTCATTATAACAGTCTCGTTTGTTCCGAATATTTTTGAATGTTATAGTGAAATGTTATTATAGAAAACATATATTACAACATAATATAAAAATTGCTTCCGAAAAGTTTGACTTTTATAGAGAAGTATTATTACATAGGGCTGCTATTATAAAGATGTCTGACTGTATAACAATACCATACCTAGTATAATTTTATAAGTGGGGTCTGAAGAAGTAATATGTACGCGTACCTTATTCCTACCTTATGCGGGTAAAGAAGTTCTTTCTGATAGTCAATCGGCTCAAGAAAACCAAAAATGTAGCAATATAAAAGGAATCCGAGCAATGACATGTAAAGAGAAGCAATGAATATTTTTTTCTTATATTTATATGTATAATTAGTTTTTTTTTAAACAATATTTGTGTATATGCATAAATTAGATATCAATTTGAGATATCTCATATACTTAAGCTTAATTACTTACAAGCTGAGATTGGTATCACTTGTGTAAAATCTTGTATTTGTCACTATTCTGGTTGCAATGGCAATAAAATTATGAGCAAATACATTTTCTTAGACTAAAATGTAAACTTATTTTTGCACATTAATGTAACATCATATAAAAGACAACTGTAGAGAAAACTCTACCCTAAGCATGAGTTGGTAACTTCGAGTAAATTATTAGCTTGTTATAGCGTGTATAAGTTATTACTCCCTCCGGTCTACTTTAAGTAAGTTTTGCTTTTTTTTTTTGTGGTTCACAATATTTGATTTTTTCAGATATCAAGAATGAAGTAACTTTTTCTTTTCAAAGTTGTCCTTGGAGTAAAGAGCCTAGGAGTAGTTTCTTATATTTTTAATGAGCAAATTAAGATTAATATGGTCAATTTCATTGTTAATTAAAATTAAAAGGTGAATTCCTTAATATATGTGGAAAATCACTTAAAGTGGACCGAAGGGAATACATATTATTATGGATAACCGTAACTCTATATTTCTTTTGAAGGCATTCTAGAGAATACTTCACACTAATAGTTGCTCTTAATTTTGTCAATAAAATCAATATATATTTCCTAACCCTCGGAATCTAAAATGAAATACTTCTTCCGGTCCACAATAAATAATTCTTTTACTATTTTTAAGAAATTTACCTTTTAAGATTAATTAGTAATGATATTGACAATAGTAACATTTACTATCTCTTTACATAAACACTCCTAACACGTATTCCAACATTATTTATTCCAAGGGTAATGTAAAAAAAAATAATTAATTCATTCTTGAAATTTGCAAAAATTAAATATTTTGGACCACAAGAAAAAGCCAAAAAATCACTTATTATGGACAGGAAGGAGTAAGAAATTAGGACAAGTTGGTTTTCCCTATTCTTTGTATTCAACCACATAAATCATATCGAAAAACAACTTAAATTCCTTCGCTAATTTCAAAATATATACCACACCTACCTCGAGAATGCCATCATTAAATTTGCTTAACAAACCCTCTCTATTTTCCTCTATAAATACACAAACCTTATTCTTATATTTCCAAACTAAAGCATATTATATTTTTAAAAAAAATTAAAAAAATGAGTGGTGTTTCTATGGAGTCAATGGCAAGATCAAATGGCAAAGAACGTTGTGGATTTGGCTTTCAAATGCCTTTACATTATCCAAAATACACAAAGGCTGAGTATGAGATTATGCCAGAATGGAAGTTGGATTGTTTGCTTACTCAATATGGACTTCCTATTCTTGGAGATGTAAAGCAGAAGAGGAAGTTTGCTATAGGAGCTTTTCTTTGGACCTATTAAATTAATATCCCTTCTACTTTTTCTTTCGATACTTAATTTAGTATCGTAATATCCTCGCAAGGTAGGAGTAAGATCTGCGTACACACTATCTTTCTCAGACCCCATCTATGAGATCACACTGAATTTGTTGTTGTTGTAATTTAGTATGACATTGACCTAAGACGAACTTAAGAGGATCACCGATATGAACTATGAGGATTCATATTGTCTATCCCGACTTCTTAGAATTAATGCATAGTTGTTGTTGTTGTTGTTGTTATACTATAATGTTGATATGTTTTGTGTTAAGTTTGTTTTAGTAGGAGTAAGAAAAAAGTGGGATGATTATGCAAGCTTTAATCTCACTAGAATGGGTAAGTGTATTTAGAATAATGATGTATGGTGATGAGTCTTCAATGCGGTTTAACCTCACATCAGTGCCTAGGGCCTACTGAAACGCTGCAGATCCCAGCAGAGTATCATGAATGAAGGCCTAAGTGATGCTCATCAGTGTCGGGACAGCGCCAAAAATGAATAGATAGATGATTCGGTATAGTTTTAAGTAAATATAAAAAAATAAAAATAAAAATTGTTCATTATATACCATATTTTGATGGTTGAATGACGAAGGAGAAGAGAGATAACATCCTGACTGACTAGCGATGAAGAGAAAAGAATCCAAAATCAATTTGTTGTTCGCGACGGAACGAAGAACGAAACTTTACGACTCAATATGTAAGTGCTAGCGATTCCCCTTCTTAAAGAAAATTGAAGGTGATATAATTGTCTTTCCTTTCTTAATTTTCACTTTAGTATGCAGGACATATTCAGTTTCATGATTTGATTAGATGGAGTAAATTTCAGTCAGCCAAATTATTGATGCAACAAGGTCTTTAGGAAACACACACTTACCAGTTTCCTTAATTCTGTAGCCATTTTATTGTTTTTAAATGATAAAATGGTGTCCTGGCGAGTTTCCACGTGCCTTGACTATTTCATTATTGCCTCCAACCAAAGCATATATTAGATAAATTTGTCTACCAAAACTTAGACAGATGAGAAATAAGCATCGAGCCATTTTTGTCTTTTCTGGAATTTAAATACTCCCTCCGTTTTAATTTATGTGAACTCATTTGACTGGCACAAAGTTTAAGAAAAGAGAGAAAACTTTTGAACGTGTGGTGTAAAATGAGGCACATATATTTTGTGTGGCTATAAATCATTGCATAAAGGTAAATTGGTTCCTAATAAGGAAAGGGTCATTCTTTTTTGCACAGACTAAAAAGGAATAAGTTCATATAAATTGAAACAGAGGGAGTATTGATCACCCATGGTCAGGGGCGGATCTAACGTACGGCATGCAGATTCACGTTAACCATGGGCGGATTTATAGGCTAATATGTAGGATACGTGAACCAATGATCTTTTCGCCAAACTAAGTATTTATGTGCATATTTTCTAAAATTGATCTAATGTTATCTGCGAGCATCCATGCTCTAGAGAGGCTAAATGTTGCACTTGGTTGAATGTTGAGTTATTTATCTAGAGGAGCAGAGATCAATTCCTACTTAATATTTTCTTTTTTTCTCCTTTGTTTAGTTGTGCACCCATGTGATAAAAATCCTAGATCCGCATTTGACGTTAATCCAGTAACTTTTGTCCAGACAGTGTATATGTGTTTAAAATATCTATAATTACTTAACTAATATAGATGCAATTATGCAAATAATGGAGCAAACTATTTATAGTTCAAAGGGTACTTTCACGAACAAATCTGAACCATGCTCATCACCGATAACACATTCTTTTATACTAATACAGTGCTCATAGAGCAAACTCTGTGCAGTTCGGAGTCGGATAATCGAGAAAAAGGCATTCTTACTGAGCTTTGTTTGAGGTAAGTGAAGCTACTACAACTAAAGAACCAAGAAGACAAAAATGTGACTCTCATTCTATTACGATTTGAACTCTTTATATTCATTGATAATGAAAACTTATTCGGTGCCGGGCGAACGGGGCTCCTAGCTGGCCAGGACGTCTGGCATAATAATTTAGAAAAGGCGGAATTAGATAATTTCTTTGGCTTTATTGAGATTTTTGTAGTGTGTCCTCTCTATAATAAAGAAAGCCTTCTTACTGGTTCTCTCCATCTGATCGATAGTAAGCAGTGGCAGATGTAGTGTACTAGTTACTGGTTCAATTGAACCCATAACTTTTGACGCGGAGTAAAAATTTATGTACAAAAAATCATTAAAATTATAAAAATAGTAGATATGAACCCATAACTTTAAAAATATAACGGGTTCAATTCTAAAAACCTTATAACTTGAACCCGTAGAGTTTAAATTTTGGATTCGCCTCTGAATTAGTAAGAGCCAATACCTTCTAAAGAAGGAATGACTCATGCTCATCAGCAGCTGCTAGCTCTATCTCAAAGTGTATATTGGAATAAAGTGTTGAAACACAACATGCTATGCAATAGAGCAAATTTAATAGCGCATATCTCTTGTATACTGATAGCTGAAATTGTATTTGAAGTTGAAACTCTATCTAGTACTGTAGTTCAGAAATGCACATTTGAATATGAATTTGTTACATCATGACTATACCTGTATTTGAGGATAATCACATCTAAAGAGTCTGTTACCGTGCATACCAGGCGCTCTATCTCGATGATCCAATCCAAACTTGATTGACTAGGTATCCATACGCCTCGTGTGTACTTTCTTCTAACAACATCTATTTAGCCAACCCGATCAGCAAGGTATTCGATCAAAATTGTGATCATCTAAATATGGTAATCCGGTGCACAGAGCATCCTGCATTCACTTCGGATCCGGGGAAAGACCGCACCCTAAGGGGTGTAATGTAGATTGCGGCTGCTTAAGAAAATACATACGATCATCCCTTTCCATATGAAACAGCCAGTTGACAATCTGGATATTCAATCTTCATTCTTGATACAGATAAGTTTTTCTTAATTTGCAGCTTGTTCCTGTACAAGTTAACTGGAGAAGAAATGCTAGCAGAAGCAACAATCAACGCTATGGCAGCGATTCTTGTAGTACGAAACCAGTTCCAGGGATTAAATAAACCTCTTATGCAAATGACCAAGAAACTTGAATTTTTATTCTTTTCTTTCTGATCTTGAATCTGTTTCTCTTTTGTTTCTGCTAAATTCTCAGGAAATGCAACTTTTCCTTCAACTAAACACTCTCTTAATTCTTCTATTAAGTCTAGTTTACTTCCCCATGTTGGATACTTGTTTATTTTTTCTAGCAGAAGCATTCTGCTTTCTTCCAAACAGGCAACTGCTCCATTGTATAGTCTCTGCTGCCGTGATTGTAATGTCTGCAATGGTTGCGCAAGTAAAAGTCAAATAACTACATAGTTTTGCATGCAGGATTTTACACGAGCAGTGTCGACCTATTGTTCTAACTCGTCTTACAAATGGATTTGAGTCTCTAACTGTAGTGGTTTAAGATTTTACGTCGTGTTCTAAACTGATACTTTCATTTGAATTATTTTCAAGGAGTGTCTGTCTATTGTATATACACATATTATTTTTTTATAAAATTCTGGTTACACACATATACAAGTAATTATCATTTTTTTTTTCTGTAAAACGGTGATGGATGACACCTCTTAATAAAGGGTAGCTCTTGTTGTTAGACATGACATACTTTTATATACTTAATTATGCCTTCAATATTGCCTCTCATATGCGAGCAATGACGGCATCACGATCACTAGGAGGAGTTCAATTGAATCCCCTTCTTTGGAAAATTGTACTAGACTAATAGAGCATAAATAAATTTTTTATATATGTACAGTCAGATGTTTCTATAACAGCATCATCATATAACAATCATTCACTATAAAAGTCAAGTTTTTTATGAAACCAATTTTCATGCTACAGCCAACAAAGTCCTAACTAGAGGTTGTTATACAGATATTTGATTGTATATACATTAACTCCTGAATCGTCTTGCAGTGGCAAAGGTAGTTTAATGCCATTGTATGCGGGAGACTCGACCTCAAGGTAGTTTAATAACAACATCATCATATAACAATTATTCACTATAAAATTTAAGTTTTTTATGAAACCAATTTTCATGCTATGTTATAATATAGCATGTTTTTCTATAACAACACTTCTTTATAACAGCAAAAAAAATTCGAAATAGAGATTGTTATAGAGATATTTGACTGTAAATACATTAACTCATGAATCCCCTTGTAGTGGCAAAGGTAGTTTAATGCCATTGTATGCAGGAGACTCGACCTCAAGACCCATTCCTTGTCAAATACTTGTTGAATTGTGTGTGACCATCTCATCTAAAACTACACGTTATTAAAAATATCGGACACTGTTTATACTTAATTATGTCTTCGGCATCTCAACTAATCATGCATTTAGAATAAATTATTAACTAAAAAAAATGAATTCATTTTAGACAAAGGAAAGTAACCAAAAGTAAAACCTGGTAGAACTCAAGCATGTTCTGAATTTCCTTCAATGAGTCTCGAATGGCAATCAATTTCTCCTTATCTTGTATTCTAAGGTCTGCAATTCCACAGTAACGACCATGTTCAGCACAATCTCTACAGAAATGTAATCCTTCATAATAAATTCTTTCAGTGATTTTATCATGTAAAATCCCTGCTCTCTCTATCAAATTATGCAAATCATTATAAGTATTTTTCATCTTCATATAATATACAATAATATCAAAGCAGAAGAAATGCATCACCAATCAATTCATTTTATACTTAAAAAAGCTTTCTTGCCTTTGCTTTTTTCAGATTTCCTATCTAATTATTTTTCCCTATTGGTTGGGAATATTTTTAGACCAATTGGTAATGTAAGGTAGGGTTCTTTTCCTTTTTTAGTGGTCTGTATTTGATGTTTAAACTAATCTTTTTTCGTTTTTTTGTTTACACTTTTTTCTCTTTTTTTGCATGTGGTATTCCTTTAATGGCAAGTTTGTCTGCTGCTGAAACCCTTCGCTGTTCTCTGTCCCACAGCTGGAGAATTGGGTCCGCGGCGGAGCTAGAGGGGCAGAAGGAGAGAGGTTCGTCCGGACCCCTTTATCGTAAAATCATACAATATATGCATGCAAGGTAATCTTTTTTTTTTTATGTACATGTAGCAGACATTAAACCCCATTCGTGAAAATTCTGCATTCGTCACTGCTCGCAAGCTCCATTAAAAAAATGAGTTCATGTGCATATATAGGTGTAAAATAAACATAGAAATAACAATAACTACACTACACTACACCTCAATCCTGAATAAGTTGAAGTCGGCTATATGAATATCGGCTAACTTCTTAATCATTTAAATATACATCAACATAGGCTTGTCTGTTGTTTTTCCCGGTTTCATATTGTATATTACAAAATGAAAGAAATAAAAGTTCGAGCTCAATTTCAGAATTACCATTTCTGGTTAGCAACTAGAAGAAAATAGGAAAGCACGCTGGTAATAAAGTGGATTCTTTCATTCTTTGTGATTAACAAGTTTGTAACTTTCAGAATACTTGGGCAAATTGATAACGAATTTGATTTTCATCTCTTTCCCTCACTTTTTTTACTCCCTGTTATCTTTGTTGAAAGCTTATGATCCAAGCAAAGTATCAAGAAGACTAATTCTCCTACATTCAATGGTGCAATGAATAAACCCCCTATATTAGATGGTGCAACGGTTTAAGAGTCGGGGTAACATGGAAACCAAGGTTCAAATGAAACTAAACGGATTCTTTCGGCCAAAACTCACACAAAGGGCAGCCCGGTGCACTAAGCTCTCGCTATGCGCGGGGTCCGGAGAAAGACCAGAGCACAAGGGTCTATTATACGCAACCTTACCCTACATTTCTGCAAGAGGCTGTTTCCTCGACTCGAACTCGTAATGTAACCTCATGGTCACATGACAACAGTTACGCCAAACAGATGCACACAAACTACCGAAATACAAGCAGCATATGGTTGGGTGGTTTCAGATTACTCCATGCTAAATATAGACTAGTTCGAGAACAATGAAACTCCATTATACTGTGGAAGCTCCATTATATGATGCTTCTGAGTTTGAACTAATAACCAGTACTGTCTATCTTTCTCAAATACCACTTAATTCACAATGCTATAGCATAGTTAATCATACTCCAACTAAAGAGTAAACATAAAGTGTGCACCACATTATTCTCACAGTATGCCAAATACTTCAGAAGTAGTTCAAGGTGGGAAAATAGGAAAAAGGGGGAAAGAAGAAAAGAAAAAACAAAGACATCCAACCATCTTCTCTAAAACTTCTTAGTCCAAGGTTAATTAAGATAAAACTAAACTACGATAAGATAAACCCCACGTCGAGGATGAAGCTGTATCTCACATAGTTAACCTTAATAGTAATAAACATGATAGAATGTACAAAAGGCATGAATTTTTTACACAAATAGTGTCAAACCAAAGGAAACAATCCAAAACCAGATAAATATATGCTTCCCCACATAAAATATTAGAATCTATATAAAACAAAATTCAAAGCATCATTAGTCTTCCTGCAGAGGGCAATGCTTAATGCTATTGTACAACTTGTTAATGGAGAGAGCAGAGAAGAAAGACATTGAAATTTGTTTTTCTTTATATCAATTCAAGCCGCCATAGGCAATATTTAGCCCGTGGCATACTTCTGGGTCCAACTCCTGGCGGTTACTTCATATTTGGCCTTGTCTGTCTTGTACATGTGAACAATCTCAGGAACCAGGGGGTCATTGGGGTTTGGGTCCATCAAAAGTGAGCAGATTGAAAGCAAAACCTGAAGGTAATACAGAAACCTTTCCCACCTTAAGAAACATAAATAACATAACATACTTTGTGAAACTCAACCAGTTCTACTGGTCTAGGAAAGCCATTTTATACAACACATAATTCCTTAGAAACAATTGATGTACCACCAGAGAACAGAGTCAGAGACAAGATCATGTACTGGCAAACCGAAACCAAAGCGCTTTATGAAGGAAGTTAGACAGTTAAAATGTTTTCACCATTGCTCCCTAAAGCTATGAAGGAATAATTAGGAAAAGCTAATAGTATTAGGTCACCTATTATATAAATGTCCAATAAAAATGTTGTTTCCTTTTCAAGGAGTCACTATATCTTTATCACCTATCCTTTCGATTACCAACAATTAGCTGATGCATCCAAATTGATTTGAAAAAACTAGTCCCAATCCTCTGAGTAAGTTTTCATAGCTTGTATTTTTTCTCAGCAGATAAAGGTAAGAAAGGACCTTGGAAATAGTTAAGCCAGGGCTCCACTGCTCCGTCAGTATGTCCAAGCATATGCTCCCATTACTGTTGATACTTGGATGGAAAACTTTTGTCCTAAAAGCAACCTGCAAAGATTTAACCATAATGTAACACAATAAAGTCTAGTGGAAGATTATAGTTTATAAACTGCTAACTGTAAATACATGAACATGTTCAGGTTCGCCAACTAATGATTGACCAAGAAACAGCTTGTCTGACTCTGACAGAGATTTTCCAAATGTTTCAGGTATCAGTATGTGTATAAAACATGCATTTAGTCCTGCAGATCACCTAGTTGACGTCGATCATGATGTGATTCTAAAGAAGCCGAACTCCCTCGTTCTCAACCTATCCCAAAGAGATTCCTGTTCTTTCTTTCTGTAAATGATGTACAAAGTAGGAATAATCCAAGGCAATTTTTTTATGACCAAGAAATCCTGGAGGGTCAGTGCCTCAGAAGTGCACAATTTTAAACTCGGTGGGGATAATGAACCGACCCCTCTACCATTCTCCACGCAAATACCAAGCTTTTCTTTTCAGCACGGTTCAAACCCGTGACGTGCGCCTGACCCACACATCACACGATGCACTCTTGCCACTAAGACCAAAGCCCTAGGGGCTAGTCCAAAGCAACTTAAAAATAAAAATTGAAGGATGAAATCCATATTTCTCTTTAATCACAATATTCTGGCACCAAAAGTTTCAAAAACAAGCATACATAATATGCTGATTTAAGTATCATAACACGTTCTGGCCCCAGTAACAAAACCTACTAGTGTGTTATCTGTAAGTTAGACCTCAACCTTGAAAATTTGTTCCTAAAGCAAGGTTACTGTCTTATAAATAAAGAATAAGAATATAAGCCAGATACTACAGCTGCAGAAATCATTTTCTTCTACATTGCACTTTGCGCAAGCTCATTACCAGGAAATCTATTTCAACATCATCAAAAAATGCAAGAACAGAAGGGAGTCAATAGTCCAAGAAAATTATGCTCCAATATGCAAAAACCAAATAAGAAAAATCTGCGAATAGAACAACGACCAGCAGACACATCATTGACTCACAAAGTAATTTGCAACTATAAGATACCTTAGGAGGTTTGAATGGATAATCTGGAGGAAAATGGATAAATAATAGTGGTATTGACTAAAAATACACCCCCAGCATAAGGGCTGTCAGAGGGCCCCATTATTGTAGCCTGCCAGTGAAACATGTCCTCTCCAACAGGACCTGTTAACACATAGTAAGAAAATGTTAGCAAGCCAATACCACTATAATTTATCATATATCTCCAAATGATGAATAAGTTAGCACATATCTCCTCTACAAAAGATGCTGGAATATCTGCACAACATCTTGTCGAAGAATATCCAAAATGCCCTATCACTACAATTCAAACCAGTGTTGTCAAATCGGGAGGCAGATCATGTATCAAAATAGTGAAGCATGCATCATATGCTAAGATATAGAAGCTAATTTACAAAATTACGTAGAAACTATCATGGCTATAAATAATTGAACAACATGGAATTTGAAAAGCATCTGACAGCAGTATTACAGGACAAATAGATAAGAAGGAATCATGATTTTTTTCTTTTGATAAAGGGTAAGATTGATTAGAAGGATCCAGGATTGGCTTATAGGACTAGCATGACAATGTTGACCAAGAAACATCTCTGTAAGGATTCCTGGCAGAAACTACATATCTTGGAGGCTTCAATGCACATGACATGATACTAAAAAGAAGTTAAAAGTATGGACATAATGACATTACGAAAACTAGCACAAAGAAACTTGAAGAATGAACAAAGTGCATGATGAATTAACATCACTATATAATCAATAAATTCAGATCATTTCAAAACCTAATCTGGCCACCCGCATAAGTTCTGTCATGAGTACCCATTAGACAAAAGTCTGGCATGTATAAAGCTTGTTGTGATGGGAATATTCTCTTTTGACGTGTATTTACTAGTAACAATACAAAATTAACATAAGAATATCAGAAGCTCCATTACAGATAAGGTGAAGACAAGCTCCCAACTCCACAGAAATCAGAGTGCACTATGTAATATTATGCTCCTCTTGTAACATCCCAGGACCAACAGTCAACGTATTCTCTAATTTGGCCCGATTGCTTTGGGCTGCACCTCAAGGCTTTTAAGAATTCACAGTTTTGTCCCCTTAGTATAATATTTCAACAAATATTATAATCTGAATCCATAATTTCAAAGTATAATGAGTTACAGTGCTATGAATTTTAAAGGTTGAAACACGTCAAGCTTAGATCACAGGAGACCCAATCTGTTATTTTTAGCAAAAAGAATTCGAGCCATCCACAAGTTGTAGGCAAAGAGCTAAAAACTTTCAATCCAATATATGCAATTGCAATGAAGGGTGTGACCTAGCAGTCAATGAAGATGGAATAAACCACCAGAAACTAGGGTTAAATTCTCAACAAAGAAAAAAAAAAGAGGTAAGCTCTTCCCATCTGTCTAAGCTTTGGTTGACAGAGTTGCCTAGTAATAGTCGAGTAGCATGCAAGCAAACCAGACACCACTTAACCCCCCAAAAAAAATGAAATCCACATATGCTGACTAGTCACTAAATCTAGCTAGATATGTTTGACTTGAGATAACTTAATTTAAAAGAACAACAGAAATCCATAATCTCACAATCACAAATGACCCATTAGAATAATCAAACATCATAACAACAAAATTATAAATAAATAAATCATCTGAGCAAGGCAAAAACTGAAATTCAGCATCTAAAAACAGTAAATCCTCGTGCATCGAGAAGATTCCATAGATCAACCACCAAACAAGCAAAAAGATGAAAACTTTACACAAAAATTCATATAAATTACAAAAAAGGAGCACAAAATTTAAAAAAAATCAATTTTATTACCGGCGCTGCATGAGGTAGGAGGATCTTTTTGGAGATCCTTCTGTTCCTTTCAATATTCGTTTCGAAGCCATTAAACCAAACAATCGAAGAAATCTGAGTCTTACTCTGACCAAAAAAATAAACCAAAAATTAGATCAACAACCATATTCAGCAAAAAAATGGAAAATATATAGAGGCGTGAATTACCTGATTAGCGAGAATTGAAATTCGAAACTGAAAAAGCTGCTGACTTTCTACGCGAAACCGCTACATCGATATTTTTATATTTTCTTCTTTCTTTTTCATTTTTTATTTCTTTTCATTATTTGGTTTAAGTGTTTAGATATAAATACTTTAATAGAGAAGTGTTAAAAAACTAAGCTCAAAGCAATAACATAAAACAAGAAAATAGATAAAAGATGTAGAGAGCAAGAGAACAAAGATTATTATTTCTGTTATGTATGCAAGTGTGTACAATGTGATGCCCAAACCCTCTATTTATAGGATGATATAGGTAATACAAAGGGATGCCACGAACATGGTATTAACTATTGAGATTATTGGAGAAGATCATGGAGGAGGTTATAGAGGTGTGAGAGTTACAACCATAATAGTAAGAAGTAGTGGGGATAATGGAGAAGAATAATGGGAGCAACTTCTTTAGGAGTTATAGACATTCACTATACAATATTATATTTCATAACACTCCCCCTTGGATGTCTATAGATAATGTGCCTCGTTAAAACCTTACTAAGAAAAAACCCTGTGGGAAAAAATCTTAGTGAAGAAAAAAGAGTACACATATCTTGTAATACGCATTATTTGCTGCCTCATTAAAAACCTTGCAAGAAAAACCCAGTGGGACAAAATCTTAGCAAAGGAAAAAAGAGTACAACGCGTATTTGTCTCCCCCTAATGAAAACATCAATTTGTTTCTCCGAGATGACGTGTTCCGATCTTGTATACCAACTTCTCAAATGTTGAGGTTGCTCATGCTTCACGGAACAGAACACCAAACTATCAAGCGAACAAATTTGTCGAACATCTATTTAACCGCTCGTTGAAAATTGTGTCTGATAAAGAACTTTGTGAAACATATGCTTTATTCTGTCTCCTTTAATATATCCTTCTTCCAATTGAGATAAACAAATATCATCGCCTTCACTATTATTGGAATCTTCTCTTCAAGGAAAAGTCACATATTTGTTGTGTGTTGAGTCACTTACTTTTTCAGTTGATAGTATATTGACATGACTTGAATAAGTATCAACAATTGACTGCCTTGTGAAATAATAATATGGCAGTACTCTCACATACAAATAGATTGTTTGAAGAACGGACTTCAGAAAATGCCTGCATTTGCATAAACAACAAACCTTGACATTTGTTAGAATAAACAAATCTATATCAAGGATTCCTTTTGCAATATAGTACTAATAATATTCCTATATCTTAAACTATATCTCGCTAGCATATTTTTATACTCATGGTTCTAGCAAGATATACAGTGCACCAATTGCAATAAACACAAAAATAAATCATATACGCCATGGTTGCTCTAATCCACATAAGGATTTGTTGAAGCTTTATAAATGAATTTCTCGGGAACCTTAATATGCTTCAGAACAGTTTAAATCCTTCAATGATTTTTATATACGCATATCAAATTTATCGAGTAATGCCAGACTAAAATCTGAAAGCAATTGTATCTACCACAAGGGAACATGTTTCCATATAATCAATGCCAGAACATTTACGTAAAATCTTGTGTCACCTCACTGGCTTTATACTTTTTAGGTGTTGGGACTATCAGTCCAAAACTTCGCGTTTTTCAAGTAAAGTTAATCTTGATTGCGTATTTTTTATTTGATTGACCAATCATTTATCTGTCCAAATTCCATGACAGATTTGAGCTCAAGATCCTCAGCAATATTAATAATATTGAGCGCTATATTATATCAAAAATATCATCGATGATCATTTTACATCGGTTCCATCATCACACAATAAAGACATAACTTATCTAGATCTCATTATTTTCAGGTACCTGAGCCTCTTCCATGAGGTCTTATAAAGTTTTATGTCATGGTGCTCTTACATAGCACTTGCCTCCTTAGTATGACCATCTTTATCATTTGCTCCACTCCTTCTTCAAGGAGTTTTNATTTTATCTTTGGAACCAATTAGTTTATTACGCTTCATGCGTTCCATAGACTATGTCCGTCATGGACTTTATTCTATTTGGAGCATTAGCAGCTGAAATATAACATTTCATTTTGGGTCAGCAAATACGTCTGGCAATATTTTGCAAATGAATTATCACTTGAACTTCAAGTTCACATTTTCTTGTACGACGATTTAAGTACACTCATAATAATTCATTCCATGATTACTTTTTCAGCTACCCATTTTCTCCCCCTAATGTTGGGATCACCAACACATTTTCCAACCTTCTTTGGAAACACATCTTTGTGCATTGTGATGGCACAATTAAATCATATAGAACATCTATATTTCTGGATGAAATTTATTTGGTTCCTGACCCTGAACCAATTCTGATAGGGAGAAGTTATCATAACTTGTTGGCTAGATGCATACAAGTTCTCTTGTATATTAAATAATACACATCATACCAAATTTCTATTTGGAAGTTTTGTTCTCATAACCATTGGTTTAGCTTAATTGGAGGCATATAATTTCTGCTAAACCAACTTGTATTTAAACCAGCATTACCAAGATAATTATCATATTTATATTCTGGAACTGTGCTCTAATAATTTGAGCAATCAACCTTGTAAAATCCAAATTGCAAGTTGATAACAAACACTCATGTGACCATACAATAGATGCATCTATTAAAATCATATTATAGTAAACGGTCCACATGACAGGTGACTGGACCCATATATATATCACCTTCTATTCGTTCCAGAAATCAAGGGATTCAATCCCAACCTTAACTGGTATATCATGAGAATAAGCAGCACAAGATAATTCTTGAAGAACCTTCTATTTCTTCAATATATGCCAATGTGAATTCTCAATTAATTTTCGCATCATAATTGAACCGGAATGGGCAACCGGTCATGCCAACTAATATTTGTTTCAGTAAACATTTAATTTACTATGGCATGTGATTCCATCATCATGCTTATACATCTGTAGTACAAATGGAAGAAAAGCCGGTAACCTTTATATTTACGCGATATGACTATTGTAATATGAAGATATTCAATCTTCGTTTCATTTATAGTTTCAATATGCCAACCACTTTGGCTAATACATTTGAAACTCAAGAAGCTTCTTTTGAGACTTACTACAATATTAATGTCAAGAATAATTTTATTAATTCGGGTAGTAACAAATTCGCTCTTCCGAAGCTCTTAATTGATTTCGTACTACAAGATCTTTTATCACACCATCCATATGGTAAATATCTCCTTCACGGAGAATATCATATCATAATAATTGTCACGGTCAAAATCATCATAAGCAAAATCATTCTTGTTTTAAAGTTGTCTTTAATAACCTTTTATAAGGCATGACATAATATTTTTTCGGCGTACCACAAGTACGCGACCAATGACATTTTCATGTAACTACATTATAATATTCATTATCTTTATTTCTCTCAAACCTCCCTTAGAGGTGAGTTATAGTATTTATCCAACCATACATAAGCACATTCTTATGCATAACTTATATCACATGTATATTTTCACATTCACTTTCAGGAATGAGTCTGCATTTGCAATGCTTGTCACAGGTCGCATTCTTTCAAAAAATGGACTATAATCGTCTGAATGTGTCTCTTTAACAGCCCACATTGAGACATATTCCTTCACCTTTGAAGAATTATTTTGAGAACCCTTATTGTTCTCCTTTTTACAATTACCATAATGATAACTATTATTCTTTGATCTTTGGCAAGCCCACATATAAATTATGTAATCAATAGGTGCATTGGGACTCAAACTCAATGCCTTACCCATATAAAGGCATGTTATGTCATAATGAGTTGGGACTTGAACCAACTCTTATCATCATTGTGCACCACAAATCAAACCAAATGCCTTATTATCATACAATGGCATAATAAGCCAAGTAGACTCGTCGTTGAGCCTATCATGATATACTACTTTCTATAATCAGTTTTTTTTTTTCGAACTTTAATGAAAGTTCACATTGATCTTTTTCACGAACAACTACATGATCAAATATAAAGGGAATAAAACTATCTTAGCAATACAAAATTTATTTTGACCACAACATAAATTTAAATTCTTATTATTTTTATATGATTAGAAACCTTCTCAATAGTTAACAGTTCCATAATCTTGGCTTGCAAACTGTCAGAGCAGTACATATGGGAGATGATGTCAAATTATCGGAATATGCTCTTGTTTGCAACTCGAAAACATAGGTACTCCATATATATACATCTGCACAAATAAAACTAAATTGCTAAGTAACACAAATTAGACCAAGTCTTAAATACTAAAGTAAGTTAATTGTAAAATTCATGAAAATTGAAAAATGATACTCCCTGTATAATAGAAGCAAAAACATTGATATGGCATACGAGATGCCTAGATTTTCATAGGCTCAACCAAATTGATTCAAGGTTGTTGCTCTCATGGAAGGCTTTCATCTCTTATAGAAAATATAAGAAGAATATAGCAATTCGTGTTGATAACGTGTTAAGAAACTAAGCTCAAAGCAATAACATAAAACAAGAAAATAGACAAAAGATGTAGAGAGCAAGAGAAGAAATTATTATTTCTTCTATGTATTCAAGTGTGTACAATATGATGCTCAAACCCTCTATTTATAGGATGATATATGTAATACAAAGGGATGCCATGAACATGGTATTAACTATTGAGATCATGGGGGAAGGTCATGGAGGAGGTTATGGAGGTGTGGGAGTTACAACCATAATAGTAAGAAGTAGTGGGGATAATGAAGAAGAGTAGTGGGAATAACTTCTTTAGGAGTTATAGACATCCACTATACAATATTATATTTCATAACAAGAAGCCATTTATTATTTCTTTAAAAAATAACCAATACTTTTAATAGTTGTTATTTTGTGTTANCTAGGCGCGCCACGTCATTTGACACGTGAGCATCCATTTGGGCTCTAGGAAGATGGCATATTGGGCCTAATGAAGTGGGCTCTTCACTTTAGCCCAATTAATTGGGCTAGCCCGATAGATTAAGACTTATTTATTTTAATCCATATACATTGGACTTATATAATTAATTCAATTATATTAGCCCATAATATTTATTTGGACTACAATACATTTAAATGAGATTAAATCCAAAATATTTTATGGATTTAAATTCAATAAAATTTTAATTGCTTACAATATCAAAAAATAAAATAATTCAACCAATATATATATATATATATATATTGGTTGAATTATTTTATTTTTTGATATTGTAAGCAATTAAAATTTTATTGAATTTAAATCCATAAAATATTTTGGATTTAATCTCATTTAAATGTATTGTAGTCCAAATAAATATTATGGGCTAATATAATTGAATTAATTATATAAGTCCAATGTATATGGATTAAAATAAATAAGTCTTAATCTATCGGGCTAGCCCAATTAATTGGGCTAAAGTGAAGAGCCCACTTCATTAGGCCCAATATGCCATCTTCCTAGAGCCCAAATGGATGCTCACGTGTCAAATGACGTGGCGCGCCTAGTCAAACGGAAGAGCCAATAGAATCATGTCATGTGTCAAAATGAGAAAACATGCCAAGTCACATTAAAAGGCCAATGAAATCGCGCCACGTGTGCAAGTGACATGTTCTGGCCAATCAAATACGACCATGTCACACTTTAATTTGATTGGTCAGAAAGAGTTTGTTCTTATCATAACTCCGCCCTTCCACAACTATAAATAGGAGTCCTCATAACCCAGAAAAGGGACCAGAAGTTATAACAAGAAGCAAGAGGGAGCTCGTGGATCAAACGCTGCGGATTTCTCTAAAAGCTACAAGCATTCAAGTGTTCTAAGGATTAAAAGATCAAGACGAAGATTCAAGAACAAGGTGCAAGCCCTTGGATTAAAAATACGTCAAGATCAGGCCTCAAGCACTTGGATTAAAATAAAATAAAATTCAAGATTAAGCTTAAAAGCTCTTTTATTTACTGTTGAAAAGAAGAATCAGAGGATTCATAGAGATTGTAACACTCAATTATTCGAAATAAAATACTACAACTGTTGCGATATTTTTCGGTCCTGATTTTATTTTCTCGACGTAATTTATTGTCTACAAATTCTGGCATGCCCAGTGGGACAATCTCTACCTCTCATCTCAACTTTTCAATCATCAAAGTTTAAGAACAACGAAATGGCTTCCAAAAAAATCAACTCAAGTTCAACTTCCGCCAAGGCTGCTAATTCCAGGTTCTATGCTGATGTGGAAAACATACTCGGAGTTACCTTTGGAAGCTTTAAGCCATTTACGAGGAGCAAAGCAAGCTCGTTAGGACAACAAGCACCCCAAGTGTCATTCGCATCTACCCCTGTTTTCGGATCTTCATCCTCAAAAGGAGCAAGATCTTCCACAAACGCACCGGAAGGAGGAAGCAATGTTACTGAAAAGATCAAGAAGAGTTTTGCTCTGCTTGACCTCTCCGGATCCAAGAACTCTTCTGTGAAGGAAGATGATGACACTTCAAGTGATGGATCCTTCCCACTTACACCACAGAGCGTGAGCCAATAAAGGATCAATCTATGTGAAAATCCGTGCTACTCTCCATCATCCACAACAATCATGCAAGCCATGGTGACAAACACTTCATCTGTGGAGGAGCAGTTAACAAACTTAACGGAAGCAATCGCTAGCTTGACCAAATGCATGCAAAATCAAGATGCTAGAATTGACAAGCTAACAAACAGGGTCAGAATCTTGATGGAAGAAGAATCTACCCATTCACCTGACAAACTCCCAGAAGTTTAAGAGATTGATCCTCCCCCAAGACAAGTTGCATCCAATAAGTCTATCCTTATCTCGTCTGAAGAGATGATTCCAATCGATCAACTGAAGGAGTTCACGAAGGAACTATCAAAACCAAGTACGAAGTTGCTACCAAGTCTTCCCTTACATACGCGAAGCCATACACTTCAAGGATTGATATGTTGAAGATGCCCGCTGGCTATCAACCTCCAAAATTTCAACAGTTTGATGGCAAAGGCAATCCAAAGCAACATGTGGCGCACTTTGTTGAGACATGCAACAATGCTGGAACTTATGGAGATTACTTCATCAAGCAGTTTGTCCGCTCATTAAAAGTAAATACTTTGATTGGTACACGGACCTCGAGCTGGATCTGTTGATAGCTGGGATCAATTAGAGCAAGAATTCCTCAATCACGTTTATAGCACGAGACATACTGTAAGTATGATAGAACTCACAAATACTCGTCAACGAAAGAGTGAACCAGTTGTCGACTTTATCAATCATTGGAGGAATGCAAGCCTCAATTGTAAAGACAGGCTTAGTGAAGCTTCTGGCATAGAGATGTGCATCCAAGGTATGCATTGGGTATTATGTTATATCTTGCAAGGTATCAAGCCTAGCACATTTGAAGAACTTGCAACTCGTGCCCATGACATGGAGTTGAGCATGGCCTCCGCTGGAAATGAAAGGTTGCCCATCTATGAACCTCGCAAAGGGAATGACAAGCAAGAAGTCAGAAAATGGAGCAAGTTTATACCAAGATCCGAAAATAAAGAAGCGATGAATGTTAGCACATCACCTATGAAGTTCGCGACGAAAGTAAGCAAGAAGCAGAGTATGAGATTCACTCCGTTTCAAGATAATCCAAGTGGAAAGTTGACTCTACGAGAAATGCAAAAGAAAGAGTACCCATTTCTGGATTCTGATGTGCCGGCTATTTTTGAAGAACTCCTCGAGTTAAATCTCATTGAGCTCTCGGAGATGAAGCGACCAAATGAAGTTGGGAGAACAAATGACCCAAATTACTGCAAGTACCATCGACTCGTGATCCACCCTCTGGAGAAGTGCTTTGTCTTCAAGGACAAAGTTATGGACTTGGCTCACGAAAAGAAGATCGTGCTTGAAGATGAGAAAGCAAGCGCAAACCAAGTCTATATCATATTTGGCTCATTCAATCCAGACGAATTATGTAGTTCCAAAGAAAGTAAAGATGAAGAATTACTGGAGAACTACAAGGTTGAAGACGGTAAACCTGAGGATGATGAAGGTACGCTAGTGAGTCATCATAGGCGCCACAAAAGGGGCCCACGAAAAGGATCAATGAAAAAACCAACGACGAAGATAATGGTTAAAAGACCTAGGAGATGGAACCCAGTTAAACACGTAAAGAAAGCGAAAGTGGAGGTGCACCACCATCAAAAGCCACGACATCCAGTGACCTTGGAGGAGTTTTTACCAAGTTGGTTCCGCACGAAGATTTCCCAAGGGGGTATTTATGCCTCTTGTTACCATACTGACGAAGGGAAAGAAAGGAGTGATGACCTACCGTCGACACCATCTTCGAAAAAGATCATCGACTCCACTACTCAAGAAGTTAATGCTTGTGAGGAAAAAGTCACATTCACAAGTGACG
>ML396937.1:0-18758 GCA_005239525.1 Nicotiana knightiana
GGGGGGGGAGTAATTGGGTGGTTGGAAAAATTACTACAAGAAAATAACAAAATAAAAAAAATTTACCCGAAACTTACCTGTGTGGAGACGGACTAGCGCGACCTTAGCGCTAGATTAGTGCGAGCGCACTAGTCCACGGGTTGAGGGATAGTGAGAAACCCCACTAGCGCGTGATTAGCGCAGCCGTGCTAGTGGGTATATATGTGAGGCAGTTTAAAACCTGACTAGCGCTAGCTTAGCGCGGGCGCGCTAGTCCAGGCGTCAGCAGAACTTTTCTTTTGTTTTCCTCTTTCTTGTGGTTCTGTGTTCACCTCTTTTCTCGCACACCTGCATATGTTAGTAATTTATACAATAACACTATATGTGTTGGTTTGCCTCCCAACCAACGCTTGATTTAATATCGCGACACGAGCAGAATGAGCGCAATTAAGGTTCGCTCAGCCTCTGAGGTTCAAGAAGATGCACCACAACCAACTCACTGGTTTCATGCATCCCCACATACATTTTCAATCTTTGTCCATTGACCTTGAAGGCGTTAGACCCACTTCAGCAGCAATTTCCACAGCACCAGAAGGAAACACTTCGACCACCTTGAATGGTCCAGACCATCGGGACTTGAGCTTACCCGGAAACAATCTTAATCTTGAATTGTAAAGCAATACTTTGTCTCCGGGTTTGAAATTTCGGTCCACAATGTTTTTGTCGTGTAACCTCTTCATTCTTTCCTTATATAGCTTGTGCTTTCAAATGCTTGACATCTAAACTTTTCCAACGCATGCAACTCTGTGACTCGATTTTCTCCCGTAGTATCGAGATCCATGTTCAACTGCTTCAATGCCCATCACGCTCGACGTTCTAGCTTCACATGCAGGTGACATGTCTTACCAAATACCAACTTGTATGGAGACATACCAATTGGTGTTTTAAATGAAGTCATATAGGCCCAGAGTGCGTCATCAAGCTTCTTTGCCCAATCAGTTATTGTGGCGTTTACTGTTTTGGTCAGCACACTCTTGATTTCATGGTTTGATACCTCAACCTGCCCACTCATCTGAGGGTGATAGGGGGTTGCCACCTTGTGGCGCACATCATATTTGACCAGCAGTTTCTCGAAGACACGATTGCAAAAGTGAGTGACTCCGTCACTAATAAAAGCCCTTGGGGTTCCAAAACAGGTGAATATATTTTTCTTTAAGAACCCCACCACCACTCTTGCATCATTGGTGGGGAACGTTGCAATTTCTACCCATTTGGACATGTAGTCTACAGCAATAAGTATGTACTTATTGCCGTAGAAGCTGACAAAGGGACCCGTGAAGTCTATCCCCAATGCATAAAACACTTCCACTTCTTGTATTGGATTTATGGGCATCTCATGACGATGAGATATGTTCCCCGTCCTTTGACATTCATTACATCCCTTCACCCATTGATGGGCATTTTTGAACACAGTAGGCCAGTAAAACCCAGCCTCTAACACCTTAGCTGTTGTCCGAACTCCTCCGAAATGTCCTCCATATGGAGATGCGTGACAAGCCTGCAAAATAGCAAATTGTTCTATCTTGGGGACACACCTCCGGATCATGTTATCAATGCAAATTTTAAACAAATGAGGTTCATCCTAATAGTATTTTTGGCAATCACGATAATATCTTTTATTTTGAACAGAAGAGAGTTCATAAGGTTCAATACCACTGGCCAGGTAGTTTGCAATATCTACATACCATGGCACATCTTCTACGCTCATGGCGAGTAGCTGCTTGTGTGGAAAGGTTTCCAGAATATCCTCTTATTCAATTGCATTCTCAGCACCTTCAAGACGTGACAAATGGTCAGCAACTTATTTCTCCGTGCCCTTGCGGTCACGAATCTCCAAGTCAAATTCCTGAAGAAGCAACACCCAACAAATTATCTGATGGCTTAGACTCCTTTTTCTCAACCAAGTATCTGATGGCTGCATGATCTGTGTACACCACCACCCTCGACCCAATCAGGTAGGACATGAACTTGTCAAAAGCGAACACTACTACCAACAATTCCTTTTTTGTCACCATGTAGTTCAGCTGAGCTCCACTCAAAGTCCTACTTGCGTAGTAAATTGGGTGCATTATTTTATCTTTGCGCTGACCCAACACGGCTCCCACTGTGTAGTCACTGGCATCGCACATAAGTTCAAACTGTTGCTCCCAGTCGGGTGCAACGATGATTGGTGTCGTGACTAACCGCTTTTTAAGCTCCTCAAACGCTACCCTGCAATCATTAGAAAACACAAAGGGGTTATTTTTTTCAAGTAACTTACAGAGGGGGTTGGCGATCTTGGAGAAGTCTTTGATGAATCATCGATAGAACCTGACATACCCAAGGAAGCTACGTATAGCTCTGACTGATGTGGGAGGTGGAAGATTTTCAATCACATCTACTTTAGCTTTGTCCACCTTAATTTCTTTACTTGACACAAGTGCCCCAAGACGGTCCCTTCTTGTACCATGAAATGGCACTTCTCCCAATTAAGCACAAAATTCGTCTTGATGCACCTCTTTAGGACACGGGTTAAGTTTGTTAGGCACTCATCGAATGAATTCCCTACTACTGAGAAATCATCCATGAATACCTCCATGATATCTTCCACCATGTCTGTGAATATGGCCATCATGCACCGTTGGAATGTGGCAGGTCCATTGCAGAGGCTAAATGGCACCCTCCTGAAGTAAAACACCCCGTAGGGGCATGTGAAGGAGGTTTTTTCCCTGTCTTCCGGGGCAATTGAAATCTGGTTGTACCCCGAGTACCCGTCTAGGAAACAAAAGTGAGACCTCCCTGCTAGTCTGTCGAACATCTGATCAATGACGGGAAGTGGTAAGTGGTCTTTTCGGGTAGTGAGATTCAGCTTTCTGTAATCCATGCATATTCTCCAGCCCCTCACAGTCCTTATAGATATCAACTCATTTTTATCATTCTCGACAACCGTCATACCACCCTTTTTTGGAACATATTGCACTGGGCTAACCCAGCTGCTGTCAGAGATGGGGAAAATGATTCCCGCATCTAACCACTTGATGATTTCCTTCTTCACCACTTTCTTCATATTTGGGTTCAAGCGCCTTTGATTTTCCCTGAAAGGTTTGTGTCCCTTTTCCAGGAGAATCTTGTGCATGCAATATGCCGGGTTGATCCCTTTGATATCTGCCATGGTCCATCCAATGGTAGTCTTGCACTCTGAAAGTACCTGTAACAGTTGATTTTCCTGCCCATCTAACAAACTGGATGAGATAATAACAGGTAGCGTAGTATTGGGCCTAGAAATGCGTATCTGAGATGGGATGGCAATGGTTTCAACTTTAGTTTGGGAGGTTCTTCCACAGAGGGTTTGGTTGGTGGGCTCTCTCTTTTCTCTAAGTGTAATGGTTCAAACTCAAGAGCCCTCGGCCATACTCCTTTACCTTCAAGTGCTAACACCCACTCTGCCAATTCCTCTCTATTTACCGCATCTAAATTCATTAAACATGCAGCAAGGGGGTCCTCAATAGTTAAGGACGCATCATCTTCCTCAACTATCACATCCACAACATCAATTAGAGAGCAGTTGGCGAACTCACTCGGTCGCCTCATGGATTTCTGCATGTTGAATGTGATTTCTTCATCATTAAGCCTCATCTTAAGCTCCCCAGTCTCACAATCAATGAGAGCTCTGCCTGTGGCCAAAAATGGCCTGCCCAAGATTATGGGCATTTCTTCATCCACTCGACAGTCTAGTATCACAAAGTTAGCAGGGAACACAAATTTCCCCACTTGCACCAAAACATCATCCATAATACCCGACGGTCTTTTCACCATCCTATCAACTAACTGCAACAACATAGAAGTTGGTCTGGCTCTCCCAATACCCATTATATTATAAATAGCCAGGGGCATTAGATTAGTGTTGGCCCCCAAATCACACAGTGCTTTGGCAAAAGCTAACTTGCCAATGGTGCAGGGAATGGTAAAACTCCCTGGATCAGACAACTTCTCTGCTATTGGTCGTGTTACCACAACACTGCAAGTCTGAGTCAAAGTCACAGTCGCTAAGTCTTGGAAATCAAACTTCTGGGACATCAAATCCTTCATCATCTTCGCATACCCAGGCATCTCTTTCAGAGCATCAATTAGAGGAATGTTTACCTGTATCTGCTTCAGCATATCCAAGAACTTTTTGTACTGTTCATTCTTTTGGTATTTGGCCAGCCTTTGAGGGAAATTGAGTTGGTGGTCTCTTCTTCCCGACGATTTGGGATTTTTCTTTCTCAACTCCCACTTCAACTACTGGCTCTGGGGATATTTCCACTTCTTTTTCAGCCTTACTCTACCCACTAAGTTCTCCTTCAGCAGTTTGTACTGCTACCTTGGTCAGGTTTGTGGAATCATCAAGTTCGATTGACACTGGTATTAGTGTCTCTGCTTGCCTGCTTTCACGAGCCAATTCTTGTTCCAAGTCCAAGTCCCGGCCATTGCGGAGAATCACTGCCATCATCTGCTTCGGGCCATGGTCCTTAGGTTTCACTTGAGTATCTGCAGGTAAAGTCCCAAGAGGACGATTGTTCACTACCATAGATATTTGGCCCAACTGCACTTCAATATTTTTAATACCTGCATCATGTACATCTACTCTCTTACTCGTTTTGGTCGTTGGCCCAATCACCTGTTGCATCATCGCTTCAAGCCTGGAAAACCCATCTTCTTGCCTTCCCCCATGTTGTTGCTGAGGAGGGTGGTATGTTTGTTGCTGATTTTGATTGTTATAACCTTGTGGCCTCTGATAAGGTGCTACATTACCTTGAGGTCTCATGGCACCCATGTTTCCATTGTTCCGTTGCTGGTGAGGTGGTCTATACGACTGAACTTGCTGACCCCAGTTCTGCCCTTCCTTGTCTCTGGCCTCCATAATTTGACACATAATTCATGTTTTCTAGGTAAGGAAGGTGATCACACTCTGCATTCCACTGATTCCCAAATGTTGACTAATGCAAGATGTGCATAAGCCCCCATTGGTTGTATCCACGATACGTGCATGTTGTTTTTGCCCTGATTCCTCCACCTTCTTAGTTAGTATGCTCATTTGTGTTATCAAGGTGGCCACGTTCTCAACAGTAGTATTGGATGGATCGAAGGGCAATGAGTGAACTACATGAGTAATGGGCGCATTCCTGGTTGTCCACCCCGAATTCTGCGCCATTTTATCAAGCAGGATCTGACTTTCTCTCCATGTTTTGCTTAAGAATGTTCCACCGGCTGAAACATCTACATTTTCCTTTACAGTATCCGCCAGACCCATATAAAAATTCTGCCCCAACATCTGCTCAGGAATACCATGGTGTGGACAGATAACCGACATTCCCTTAAATCGTTCCCATGTTTCCTGCAATATTTCAACTGGCTTCTGTATGAAGCTCAAGATTTCATCAATTTGTTAAGCCATCTTGTTGGGTGGATGGAATTTGTTCACGAACTGCTTAACTAACTCCTCCCATGTGGTAATGGAATTGATGGGGAGCGAGTTTAGCCAAGCCTGGGTTGCTCCTGTCACTGAGAATGGAAACAACAACAATTTTATCGCTTCCTGAGTGAGGTTTGGCTACCTCTGAGTTTTGCAAATCGACAGGAAATTATTTAAATGCTGCTGGGAGTCCTCGATGTATGACCCTGAAAATAGTCTCTTGTTCTGCAACAAGTGCAGCATATTGTTTGTAATCTGGAAGGACTCAGCCTGTATTTGAGGGACTAGTATCGCAGTGGCCAAATTCTCCGCCGTGGGTTGTGCCCAGTCATATAAAGGAGCCTCTGCCTCTATCTGCGCAACTGGGTCTACCACGTCGTCCCCATTGTTGTTTCTGTTGTTTGGATCTTCCATGTCGGGTTCAAGTTGTTCAATTTATGGTTGTTGTTTGCTTTTCCGGTTGGCCCGGTTTAAGGCCTTGAAAACTTTCTTGGGATCTGATAAGGCTTCAAACACTTCACCAGTTCTCGATGAGTTTCTAGGCATGCACATGTACAACCAAGTTAGCAAGCGTTAAAATTTCAATGTATCGATGAAAGTTGAAGAAAATTGACTATACTTAAGAATTTTGTATTTCTTCCAACTCTAATTGATAACACCGTTAATTCCCCGGCAACGACGCCAAAATTTGATCACATTCAACTATGTCTTATAAGAAGACTAAGCGGGCGTTGCAAATATAATCTGAGTATTTAGCCCAGAGTCGAATCCCACAAGGAACTAACGTATCAATTGTTTTTGTTAGATTACTAAATTCTCAATAATCAACTTTCTCAAAAGTTATGAATATCACTTGGTGGTGTTTTTACTACTACAACCGAACAAAACTAATAAACTAAAGATTAACTAACAATGAGGTGTAAACAATTGGATTAAAGGTCTAAGGTTATGGTTTCTCCCCGTTGGTGAACTTCCTTCTTGTATACTTCTTATAGTTTTGATTTAGTTGTCTCTATCAATCATGAACACTCCAGCTACCATAAATCTCTCTCAAGTAATTATGATAATTTACTAGACGCACTCTCTCAAGTTACGCTAGCTAGATTGCATTAAAATTCACTTTAGATTGCACCTGAGGTATCGTTATCTCTAATCCAACCTCTAAACCCTCGGTTATGACTCTCGCCTATACTCCGGGAGTGGTGTTGTTCAAACAACTACCTAAATATGCACTCTCTCTCAAGCAGATACATAATAAATAGGCACAGCTAATTGAGGGCTCTTCAATCAACTACAACAAGAACATAGTTGAACAAATAGAGATTAATAATCAATCAAAACTATATTAATATCACAATAAAGTCATCCCCCAACGGGTTCCACCAAAACCTTAGATTAAAACAATTAGCTACTCATAACAATAATGAAAACTACAAAAGAATTCATGACAATGATAAAAATTGCAAGAGAAGGAGATATGGATTGATGCCCAATTGCTCTCCTTGACTCTTGCCCTTGTTTTTTTTTTATTCTAAACTTTAAACCTAGATAATCTGCTCCCTTGGGCGAATTGAACCTTTTATAGGTTAAGTGGATTGGCTCCAAACTCCCAAAATTACCCTTTTCAACGTATTTTTTCCGTCAGGACTAGCGCGGGTGGCGCTAGTCTCGCGCTACAGCCGGCGTTAATGGGGTTTAGCACTGTCTTGACAAATTTCCAGCCTTTAAATCACTTCGGAGTTACCCCATGGTCTATTATTCTTCAAATTCGCCCGAATCACCGTCATAAGTCCTCAATAGCTTATTGTACTCAGGTAAAACACAAAAATCACCATTAGAGCCAATTTATCATTATTTAACTCACTTAAGACCGTGAAACCTCATTAAGTTAGAGTATAAATATATGCTAAACTATGTGAATTCAGCCTATTATCATGATTCTCACCCTCTTTTAAATGTCTAAGCACATGTCTTTTTATTACATCAAGAGGTGCATGTCCTAAAAATTCAAATGCTAGAATAAACTAGTGGAAGAAGAGTAACTAGCAGTACAAACACTTTTATTTCCTACACTTTTATTCTCTGTCAATGTTGAAACCTACTGTGTGAAATTCTTCTTCATCATATATAGTCCATGGTCCTCCTTACCAATCATTTTTACCTGACCATTCCAAAGATCCTTGAAGATACAAAAGTCAGGAAAGAACATGACTGAACACTGTAATTTTTTTGAAAGATTAGACACAAGCAGTAGGTTGTATTTAAAGTCTGGGATATAAAGTAAATTAGATATGTCCTGACCCTCAAACACATAAGTTTTTCTTGTATGAGATACATAAGCTACATCACCTGTTGGTAGATGAACTTTACTCCGGCCAGACACAAGTATCTGCTTAAAAGTTTTCAACATTTCTAAAGTAGATGCCATATGATTCGTTGCTCGTGTGTCTACTATCCACTCTTTATTAACACAGAAAGTGAATAGAGCTTTCATAGTACCTGCTGCAGTTGCTGCAATTTTCTCAGATGGACCTTGATTACATCCTTGCTTAGAAGTTGGATGATCTGCTCATACTGTCTCTGGAATGAAGCTGGTGATTGTGTCATAGGAATACCAGCTGGTGTGGGACCACTCCTTCCTTCTCGCTGTGACTGGAGTGGAGTTGGTGGAGCATGTCTGCTCACATAGTTTTCTTTTGTTGAGTTATCATCAAAATTACAAGTATAGTTTGCATAAGTACCTCAATTAGCTCCCCCCTTCCTTTTTGACTTAATTATGATGGATAACCAATCCGTTTGTAGCAATTTTCCTTTGCATGGTCTTTTTAGTGATAGTACTCACATTGCAGTTGATTATTTTTATGCTAGATATTACCTGTAGTGTAGCCTGCTCTCTTGTTATTATACAAATCGGCTCCTTTTAAATGCTCGAAGGTTTGAATAAAAGAGTAAGATTGGAAATGCTCCTTTGGCTCTCTTGATCAATAATCAAGGAGTATTCCTTGTTCAAGGAAAGAGTTAGATGCATCATCATGATATGATTTTGACCTGATTGTATGTTTCATTCAATCTAGTCAAGAACTGAAGAAGCCTTTGATATTCAAAGTGTAGCCTGCTCCCTTGTTACTATACAAAGCAACTCATTCTAAATGCTCGGAGGTTTGAATAAAAGAGTAAGATTGGCAATGCTCGCTCTCTTGATCAATAATCAAGGAGTATTCCTTGTTCAAGGAAGGAGTTGGATGCATCATCATGATCTGATTTTGGCCTGATTGTATGTTTCATTCAATCTAGTCAAGAACTGAATGAGCCTTTGATATTCAAAGTGCTCTAAATACCTCTTAGATTCTGGACGTGGACACCATGGACATGGCATAATTGCATCAAACTCATCCCATAAGTCTCCGAGTTTAGAGAAATAATCAGCCACTATCATAGTGCCTTGACTCAGTGAGTGGATTTCCTTATGAAGAAATTGCACCCCGAGCCATTTACCTTATGAGATCTCTCTCTCAAATCCTCCCAGACCTTACGTGCACTCGATGCATACAACACAGTACTCAGTAAACCAGGTCCAACGACATTCATAATCCATGAAAAGACAACAACATTCACTTTTCCCCGCAGATCATGTAATTCTAGTGCAACTCTATTGACTTAGGATATCGACCATCTACAAACCCTAACTTGCTTTTCCCTATCAGTCCAATTCGCATAACACGACTCCACAATTCATAATTTTCAGATCCAATTAACTTAAGAGAGATCAGCGAACTACACAGAGTGTCAGTTGGCTGCAGGTACAAAGGGTGATTGTGATCGATTGTGGGGAAGACACTTCCTCCAGTTGTAGCATTCGTTGAATTTGAAGTTCCAGCAGCATTAGCATGAGTAGTGACATGGATTACATTTTTAGTTGTCATCTCTACCTGGATAGTGAGAAAACAACAACAAATAAACCAAGCCCTAACTTCAAGTCGAGTTCCCTCACGAGAAATCACCTACTTAATTGAGTGAACCAGAGAAACAAATGAAGACAACTGAGTTATCGAGTGCCAACTATCAATGTCACGGGCTCTGATACCATGATAACTTCCATGGAAATTAAGTGCATAACTTTCATGGAAATTGAGTTTGCAGCTAGAGAGAAAACAAAAGAGATGAGGATCAAAGCAGAGAAGATGCATAAATGCTCTGTACTTCTGGAATAAGAAAATAAAATCTATTTTTAGCTGCTACATGTACGATGTATTTATAGTTGTAACTAACTAACTAACCAACTATCTAACTATTACACAAACACCTCTAAAATTTTAACTAATTTAGGATGAGCTGGATCCTAGCTGGAATGTTACAACAACAACTTAGACTTTGTTTTCACACGCTCATTGTTCAACAAGTAAAAGAGTCAAACGTATTTAGTTGGGGGTGGAATTGTAACTAATATATTTGTTGTTGTTCATAAGAACTTTGAATTTATTCAGCATTAAATTATTCTTTCGTTTACTTTCAAGTTTAAATAAAGGAATTTAAGATTCCTGTGTGGTCCTTGCATCTACAAATTGCAACTGCAACACTCTAGAGATCTTTCAACACAAATGAAATGATCATATGTCACTTAATTATGTTATTAGTTGCATGTTCTACTCAAAAAGTTATAGAATTTATGGTTAATTGTTCTTTTGTTAATGAGTATTAATGTTATATTACGTACATAATTTAAATAAATTTAATATATGAATGGCAATGCATTTAAAATACAAGAATACATAATTGCAGAATTATTAATCTAAGACAAATAACTTTATAAAATATGTTAAATATACGAATATTATTATAATTTCATAATACTGCAACGGAATACAATTACAAATTAAGTTCAATTCCAGAAATGAAGTTTGGGATGATCTCATGATAATGTATATATAAAATTTTAGTAATAATAAAGAGAGTGCAATTGAATATAAAATATAAGTTAATAATATCAAATTTGATTACTTGAGTTTTTAATCCTATTACCGGAATCCAACTTGATTTGACTCCTTAAATGCTCAGTGATTAACATCAAAATTAAAAACAAAAAGAGTGAAAAAGTGTGAAGGTGGAATACTCCTATCCGAATTAATTTTGGATTCATCTCCCCGCACCAACCCGCTGCTACCCCCATCTAATAATATAATATAGTAATATAGAAACCAAAAGAAAACACCAAGAAATAAAGAAAACCCAAACTACTCTTTCTCTTTCTCTTTCTCTCTCTGCATAGTTTTTTTGGTCTCAAGGGAAAAATGGTTGCGACGAGACGAAGTGGATCTCTGCCGTCCACTGTTAAACGGTCGTCATCGTCCTCCGACGATTCTTCCTCCAAACGCCTAAAGGTAATTTCAGCTCACTTCAATTGGCTCTGCCGTTATCTTTTATTTATTTATGTTCGGTGAGTCAAATTTTATTGATTTTTCATTTTTGTTTTTATTTGGATTGGGTGATTTTAGGTAGATAATAATAATAATGCGGAGTCGTCGGAGAAACCGAAGTCGTCTCTTCCACCACCGACGGAGAATCCCAAGGAGTTAGCCTCTACTGACCCGCCGGAATTCGACGCCGTTACTCCTCAGGCTACTTCCGGCGACGGTGAGACCGCCGCCAAGATTGATGATACACCTGCCGTATCCGTTGTCGCACCTATGACAGAAGGCAACTCGCTGTTACTTTTTTATTGCTAAATTTACTGTTTTTTTTACCACTACTTGTTTACTTTGAATCTTGATCATATCCAAAGAGTATGTAAGGTTAGTTGGTTTCTAATTTTCTGGGTTTTTAGGGGCAACACCTGCTATAGTTGATAAGCCCAGGAGTTCCATGAGTTTGAGGAAGCAGAATCAAGGTTCTGAAACGACGTCACCTTGGTGTTGGCTAATGTCAGAGTATCCTCAGGTTGACTTTCTTGCATCAAGATTCTCTTTTGAATGTAATTTGACTGTCGTAACTCCCATTTGTTTGGAGCTAATGTTTTGCAATTCAAGATAGTATATTTATTTGGTTTCATTGTATGTACTGCAGAACCCAACTATACATGTTTCGGCTACGAATTTCTTGGTTGGTTCTAGCAAAAACGCTCATTTGCATATCAAACACCAAACAGTTAGTGCAACCTTATGTTCATTAAGGCTTACACAGGTATTGCTTAAATTTCTTGTTTTTGCCCCGATCTATTCCCAAATTTTGTTGCTATTTGACCATGGGTTTAAGACATTTCCCTGTGCCGGTGACAGTATTAATACAAAGAATTTGTGAAAAAGAAGAAATAAAGAATAAAAAGAAGCTTTTGGTAATTTGGATTTCTGCCCTTTTTTGGTCAGCTCATGGACTGTTTCTGTCCAAGATTGCAATTACAACAAATCTGTAGCACAATCTAACTTGGTGTGGCCCTGCCATTTTTTCCGGATCACTAATGCTAGACTGTAACAGCTACTGCCCATGTTGATAAATGTCCACGTTCTGAAATTTTGTTTAAAAGTTATAAACAATTCATAGCTCTGTTTATATATTGGCTGAACCTTTTCAAGTTATTTGGAGTAAATGATCTTTGGGTGTTTCTGGAAAATTTTCCGTACCTGGCTTTGAATCGCTGCATATGAAAACTCACTCTTGGAACAAATATATATGTGCTCACTTTGGTGTTTATTTTATATTCTTTTTTCGGAGATGAACTTCACATTGTGTATGTGCAGTATGAGTACTCATTGTTTGTGAAAATGATCAGCATGAAGGAAATTGGGTTGCTGTGCTCGAGAGCAGGGGCAAAGGATCTGTGCAAGTTAATGGAAAAACAATAAAGAAGAATACTAGTTGCATTCTCAATTCGGGTGATGGGCTTGCTTTTGGTCTTGTGGGAAATCATGCTTATGTATCCTTAGAGTTACTTTCGTGTTTCCTCCTGTGTCTCTTGTCATTTTTCTGATTTTTTTTGGGGTTTTGTCAAGTTCTGTTCTTTTTTTTCTTTGGCTACATGATTTGTAGGAATATCCTTAACATTTGCATGTATAGATATTTCAGCAGCTTCCATATGAGCTTGGAGTTAAGTCGACTCCTTCAGATGTTAGGACCAGTGCAGGTAAATTGCTGCGCGTTGAAAAGAGAGCAGGAGATGCTTCAGCTGTAGCTGGTGCTTCCATTTTGGCATCGCTTTCAAGCCTGCGGCAAGATCTGTCGCGCTTGAAACCTACGTCTCAGGTTAGTGGGAATGAGCTGCCTTCTTCCCCTGTTATTCATGAAGATGAGCTTGATGGCCTCGAAGTCGACTCTGCTGCAAATGTTAGCAGCAGCAGTGCTGCTGATATTGGGTTGACTAACAAGATCCTCCCTCTTGATGGAGACCTGAACTCTGGCAGAGAGGCAGGCAATGTAAAGTGTCGAACTAATTTATTTCTTTTTTGTATTTTGTCATGGGTATGAGCTCACTTATATGTGAGATAAACTAATTAGAATTATGCATGGATAGATACTGGAGGAAAGAAACTGGACCAGAGATGCAATGCCAGCTTCCGCAACAGGGGTGTCTCTAAGATGTGCAGTATTTAAAGAAGAGATTCATGCTGCAATAGTTGATGGACAACAGCTAGAAGTTTCATTTGATAGCTTTCCATATTACTTAAGGTATGCCCCAAGACCACTGTGCATTATCCTATTACATCCTATACTTCTTATAGTCCTTTATACTTGTGGCTTTCTGTTTGTTACTCTTGGCACTTTTGATTATTCGCTCACCACGTGAAATGTGAAAAATGTCAGCCTAAGCAAGTTTATGCTTGTACTGAAGTCAAATATGGCGTTGTTGATACTTGTTAAATTCAGAGGGAGTAGGACATCTGTTTTAGGCTTCAAGTGATATCCACAAATGGAGTAACTAGCAGGTGGTGGTTTAGTAATTGGGCTGTGTGGGAGCAACTTTCACTAAAACGCTTTTGTAGTTACTGGAAGGAATTTGATAGTACAGAAAGACTCTTACATAAAATGCAAAACCAACAAAGTATGCACTCTTCACTTACTACTTTAAGGCGAAAATTCTAACTTACATTAAAGAGAGACAATTCTTAAGTTAAAAGATTGAACGAATATGTCAGGTAACTGATGTTTCACTATTTGCAAGAAGCTTCACTGAACTTACATAGTTCAAAGAAGCTTATATGAAAGTCAGAATGTTTTTATTTGCTGTAATGTACACTTCAGAGCTTTGTGCTTGCTGCTTGATTGTCTTATTTACTGGCTCACTAGAATTTAAAACAACAACAACTACGCCTCAGTCTCAAGTTTGGGTCGGCAATATGGATCCTCATTTCTTTCTTTAAGTTCAACTCGTATCCTCATCATTACCAAAAAAAAAAAAATATAAGTCAAATTGAAAAATAAGTATAAGTATATATAGATAATAGTATTAATCAGTATTGCCAAAAGTGAAAAGCTCTAAAAGGCGCTCCAGTTTGATTGGGGCTTTAAGCGCAAAGCGCAAATAAAGTGCGGGCTTGATTAAAAAAAGATTAACTAAGGAAAAAAATAAAAATGCATATGTAATTACGGAAAAAAGAAACAAATTCACTCCTAATGTTTTCCTCAGCAACTAATGCACTTATTTGCTAATAATATTTGTTGCTTAGTACTGTCCAGTTTAAGATATAGCTCATGGGCATTGAGTTGCACGCCGTAGTGCCTTGCCTACACCGAAGCGCCCTCCTTGAGCTCTTCTGAGCTTCAGGGCTTAAGCGCGCCTTAAATGAGCCTTTGACAACACTGGTGTTAATAATAAGAATAATATTAGTAGTTCTTTGCAAGTCTAAAACCTATTTTCAACTAGTAGGTATCGCTTATAAGGATCTTTCTCTTCCATTGTGCCTTTATATTTAGCTAAGTCTGCATTGATTCAAAGGATTTATAGGTTTTTCGAGACTACTTCCTTCCATGTGATTTTGGGTCTAGTCCGTCCCCATTTAACACCTTTTCCCATTATAGTTTCACACCATGGACCGGTGCATCCGTAGGTAGACGGGGGACATGGCCGAACCATCTTAAACGATTTTCTTATTTTATCCTCAGATAGTTTGCAAGTCATCTCCTTTCCACTCTACTCTTAAGCTTTTACATCTAAGACTACTAAACCTATGTTGGGTGGTCATCGCTTCTCCTGGAACGACCTTGCGGTCCTCGCATGTACTTCTATCCCCTTTTTTGGTAAGGATAAAGTCTATCGACTATGGTTACCCCCACTATTATAAGTTACTAGGTGCGAATCTCTCTTTCTAAAATATGTGTTAGCTACCACTAAATCATATGCTAAAGCGAAAACTAAAATAGTTTCCTTCATCATTCCTAGTACCATAACCATAACCACCATGTGCTTGTTCAAAACCATCACTATCTTAACCATTTAGACCCCCCATCCCCCTAAAGATTTGTTGGTCCCCCGGAATCCGTTGAACCAAACAATCTATATCCTCCCAAAACTAGCTTTAGCTTCTACCTCTAATCCTATTTGCGGAGCATAGGCAGTAATAGCATTGATTCTCTTCCGTATACTAGCCATACTACAATAATCCTATCCCCATCCCCCTAAAGATTTGTTGGTCCCCCTGAATCCGTTGAACCAAACAATCCATATCCTCCCAAAACTAGCTTTAGCTTCTACCTCTAATCCTATTTGCGGAGCATAGGCACTAATAGCATTGATTGTCTTCCGTATACTAGCCATACTACAATAATCCTATCCCCAACTTGTATTACCTCTACAACCTTATCTGTAAGTCCTAGTTCTACAATAATACCCTCTTCATTCCTAATTTTATCTTCTATACCTTAATTTTTAACCCTGTTTTACCTATCTCTCTAGACTTTTGCACTGTCCATTAGTTTCCTGAATGCATACAATATCTACTCTCTTCCTTTTTGGGGTATCCCCTAATTCCATGGATTTCTCTGTCAGAGTGCCTATATTTTAGCTACCTACCCGAATCCGCTGCTCTTGTACTTGCTTTTTTATCGTGGATTTCACTTCAATGAAGCAGTTTTTGCTTTAAGCCCTAGGGACTGTTGCATTTCTGAATGATGTTAGCGAGTTACAACATGTGCCAATCTGTTATGAGAGTCACAATCATAACTTGTTTGTGAAGTGCCTTTGTTTGCGCTTTAGCCCTCACAATTTTTTTTTTTTTTTTTTTACCCCTGCTTCGGGCAATTGCCATGTCAAAATCTTTGTGCATTAGTTTAAGTGACAAAGAGTATTCTTTGTTTAAAAAATATTACTGCTAGAAGAAAAAAAAATCTGAATTTAGCTTTTTTCTGGAATTTCAAATGCAAAAATGTAGTTGTAAAATGTTCTTAATATATTTCTTTTGAGAGTTTGTGCCTATCTAGAAGGTAAAAGGTTTATCATTAGAAAAAAAGAGTTTATCATAGAAAGAAAACAACTAGGAGGGTGAGTTAATGGATACAGTTAAGTAGGCGTTGGACAATATTTATGTTGAAGTTGAAAAAAAAAATGTATTTCTGCTTAAGCTGGGAGAAAGGTCTGTGGAAGTTTCTGAACATGAATTCACTTGGGAAAGTTGAAGATTTGTTAGTGGTAACCAGTATTTCACTTGAAACACACCTTCAAACCACTATTATAATATTTCCATGAGGTTTAAATACTGAACATAGTATTTGCAACTATTCATGACCAAACAAGTAGTTGCAAGTACTGAAACTCAATATTTAGAAGTACTGAAATAATATTAAGGCCAAAATGGGTATCTTAATGGTAATATAACTTATTTTAACCTACCAACAAGAGTAGGCTACAAGCAAGTGTTTCCTCTGTTTTTTGATTGCAAGTGTGTGTGTAGGGGGTGGGGTGGGAGGGCTCTATCATCATTTTTTCTGCGTGGAAATTTGTGTTCAATAATTTAGTTTTTCTGCTCTCAAAGGAGCCTTACAATCTTTTAATGCAATGAAAGATCACACTCCAAAATGTTATTTGTTTCAGGGCTAAAGACTGCCCTTTGGGCGGTGCTAGCATTTACAAATGTGATTTCTTTCAGGTGCCCTGGATGAAATAAGTGCATTACTAATGTTATGAGCTACTTCTCAAGTTGCTAAAAGAATGCGTTCGATTTTCTGTTCCTCACTGAGCATTGTAGTGATAATATTCTGTTGGTTGTTCCCCAGGACTAGTTGTGCCTGATTTTTTTTTCTTAATTGGTTAGCAGTCTCATAGTAGTTAATTATTTAAAATGGAAAATTTATTTCCAACATGGTTGGTGAAGATTCATTGATATCTGAACTTGCAGTGAGAACACAAAAAATGTGCTGATTGCATCTTCATATATACACCTGAAGCATAAAGAACAAGTAAAATATACATCTGAGCTACCTACTATCAACCCAAGAATTCTGCTCTCAGGTCCTGCAGGTAAGTCGCTTTCCTTAGTATTTTGTATTGAAAACTTCTTATTAATTGTTTTTCTTGTAGATTCTTGGTAATAAATTTTAATGTCCGCGTATTAACCACTTCTGCTTTTGTATATCAGGATCTGAGATATATCAGGAGATGCTGACAAAGGCACTTGCTCAGTATTATGGAGCTAAATTGCTTATATTTGATAGCCATTCCTTTTTGGGTGTAAGACAATGTTCATGTTATCTTTTTCTAAGGCGGATTGCTTGATACCTTGTCATGATTTTCGTAGTCGTCTTTGATCTCCCCTTCTCCTGAAATACTTTGATTCCTACCTTGTTCAGGTCAACCTTTTATTTATGAATGCGTCGATTGCCATTTTTCTTGTTACAACATTGTTGGTATTTATGGAGGACCTCTTTCGGGATCTTGTAGTCACTAAAAGTGGAGTTAGCCGGATTTTGAACTTAAAAGCGGTTATGAACATATTGGGATGATATGGAAGTAACATCAACATTGTGAAAAGACTTCTTTTGCGTGGGGGATGTCAGATGTCTTCCTATTTTGTAGCAGTCGGAATTCTTGCTTTATTTCTGGAGTTTTTAGAATCATCAAACTAGTAAATTTTTCATGTTTGGTTTTTGTCATACTGTTGCCCATTTACTGCCATTAATCTGTTATAACATAATGCAACTTATGGATTGCTATCTTATCATTCAGGGTCTATCTGCGAAGGAGGCTGAATTACTAAAAGAGGGATGCAGTTCACATAAGATGTCCACAAACTCCAAGCAGATTCCTGGAGAACCCGATTGGCCTAACGGCAACGGGTCGTCATCTGGTCAAGCAGCTAATACTAACACTCTGACTGATCCTCTGGGTTCGGAAGCACAACCAAAGATGGAGAGTGGCAATGTAACCTCTTTAACCGGAACATCGAAGAATACCTTGTTTAGGACAGGTACTGCCGTTGGGTTTTAATATTTATCAGTTGTTACTCGTCTAATTTTTTTTGAGTATCTAAGCATTCTACGGTTTCTTTTGCTCTTTTATCTTAGTAACCAATGTTGGTGTTTCTTAGGTGATAGAGTGAGATTCATTGGTGCTTCTGGTGGTGTGTACTCAACCTCCATCAGGTAAGTCCTAGAGAACGTTTACTTCTTGAAACCTTCTATCATTTACTCTTTCTCTACCCAAAGTGAGTTGTGTCATTCACTACCTGATATTATTTTTGTAATTTTTTTGATATTGTATCTGTTAACTCTTTTTCTGAAACCTTTTTTGTTTTGAATTTGGATGCATTTGAAAATGATGCACTGCTTTTGCCTCTAGCAGTATAACTGTTATGGTTGTCAAAAGATAGATGTCATTGTTGTGATTTATCGAGCTAGAGTATGCCTATTTTTTTGGCTGTAATATCCAATTAAATTGTAAGGTAGAACAACTTGTTTAGGTTGATATATTAGGAACGGAATACAGGAGAGAACAGTATGCTTATCAATTTTCTGACTAGGTCCATTTGTGGGGATGATTCAGGGGCTCAAGTAGAAAGTTCAATTGTTTATTTTTGGCCTGTCTGCAAGTGAAGTGAAGTTGGGAATAGAAACATAGTTTAGTCAATAATGCCAAAGGTGGTCATGGTAATGAGTTTGAAAATTTTAAGAGCACTTTTTGAAGTCAAGCAACTCATATCAGTTAGTCTTTTTCTTTCCTAGCCAAACAAAAACACAAATCAACATGATTGGCTAGATTTATTTCTTTAGTGGCATCTTTTTGCTCATTTAATTAGATTTTCTAAATGAAAGCTGATGTGCTAACATTTGTTTTATTTACCATTTGGGTTGTGGGGAGGGGGGGGGG
>ML396937.1:19042-42260 GCA_005239525.1 Nicotiana knightiana
GGTGTTTTGCTTCCACTTTTCTGCATAAATTTTCGTACTATATTACCAATTTTCCAGAAAAACTAGGAAAGCATATGAGTTGCAGGAACTTTAACGAGTCAAATAAATAATTTGGAGGAATTTGAAGTGTGAGTGTTTTGGACCTGCTGTACAACAACAAATAATCCCTTATTTGGAGGAGTAGGTGGTTTGCTTCCACTTTTCTCCATAAATTTCCGTACTATACGACCAATTTTCCAAAAAAACTAGGAAAGCATATGAGTTGCGGGAACTTTAACGAGCCAAATAAATAATTTGGAGGAATTTGAAGTGTGAGTGTTTTGGACCTGCTGTACAACAAGAAATAATCCCTTGTGACCTATTTGGAGACCTAATTCGTTACTAATTATGATGGTATTTTTCTCTTAAAGCATCTCGTAGTCCTGTTGGTGCTTGCCATATGGATGTTTATAAGATATAGTAAATAATCCCAAGAGGGGGTTTACAAATCCCTAACCTATTTGGATACCTAATTTCTTAATAGCTTTGATTTATTTCTTTTAACCAAATGACCCTGATAGCTTTTGCAAGAACCAGAGATTCAAATCTAAAATTCTTTAAATATAACGGTAAGATGAAAGTGATAGGTGGCAAGTTCATTTTATCAATTTATCTTAGTAGTGAACTTGAAGGCGGATCTTCTGTTCTGACAATGTGCGTTAATATTGAGCATGCAACTTGCATGAATTCAGAGCCGTTCCCAAATGTGTTACCTTTTATAATTTTGTTTCATTTTGTGGAACTTTTGGATTGAGGCGCTGTTTGATCGAATTCTGTTCTGGGCCTGGCGTGCGCATGTATTGCATGCTTTTACTTGCATCATTGTTTTGGTGCCTTTTGTATTTGTCAACTTTATGTTTTACATCTCGATGCGTTCTCCATAATTTGATTTCATATGGACTTCCATTATGGATGCATATAATTTCTTCTTCAGTTCTTCCTCCCTTTTCATCTGCGGCCTTATCCTTTTAAAGATTAAAATTTATCTAATACTTCTCTATTATCGTTTTTAGTCGATTTTTTTTTTCGAGATTTCGGATCGTGCATAACCTCCTCATATTATTGATTGTAAACTAGTCATGCTTTTGAACATTTTATTCTGCAAGAGTGCCTTTGCTTCAGTTACAGTACATTTTATAACTGTTGTTTAAAGTTATCTATCTTGGTCCGGATTACTAGGGGCCCAGCTTTTGGGACTCGAGGGAAGGTTGTGTTGCCTTTTGAAGATAATCCATCATCAAAAATTGGTGTAAGGTTTGATAAGCCTATATCAGACGGGGTTAACCTTGGGGGTCTTTGTGATGAAGGTCATGGATTCTTTTGCAAAGGTATTTCGAGCATGGTCATACTTTCGTTTTCCTTTAATTTGTCAAATTCAGTGATGCAGAATCTAATCTTTGCTTTTTATCATCTCTTTCTCTCTCTCAGCGAGTGATTTGCGCTTGGAAGCCACAGGTGTTGATGATCTGGACAAGTTACTCATAAGCACATTGTTTGAGGTTTGATCCTTATGATTACTTTGAGTCTTGAGAACTAACGATGTTGAATTTGTGGTCGCTTTTCTGGTTATTCTAAGGTCCTAATTATCTCTGTTAATTTTTTTCTGCTTATTAGGTTGTATTCAACGAAAGCAGAAATTCCCCCTTCATTTTATTTATGAAAGATGCTGAGAAATCTATGGCAGGAAATTCAGAATCATATTCAACTTTCAAAAGTCGGCTTGAAAAGCTTCCTGCTAATATCATTGTTATAGGATCTCACGCTCATACAGATAACCGTAAGGAAAAGGTACTTTTGCTTTCCAGGTTGTTAAATGTAGCGGTATACAATTATTTTGTTTTCGGTATGCACATGCTGTGTGCTAGGAGCGCTCTAGTGTGAATATTTTAGGGATTAAATTTCTTAATTAAGAAGTCATAGGTGTATAGAGGGAGAGGCATGATAAGGAAAGTAAGCGGTGAATCTTTGTTATTTGATGACCGAGAAATCCGTCTTGGCCAACCCTTAGACCAACCACAGTCTTCTAAACTCGGGGATAGTGGGCCCACCCCTCTACCATTCTCCACTCAAATACCAGGCTTAGTTTGCATGGTGCAGGGCTCGAACCTGAAAAAGAGAAACAGACAGATTAGTTGTCTATCATGCTTGCAACAAGCACAGTTTTTCGTAAAAGAAAGCAGGCAGGTGGTTTGAATTACTAAATTAAGTTATAGCATGACTGGTGGAGGTCCGCATAGGAACTATACAAAGATTTATTAAATAGGGTTGAGTGCCCGACTTCTTCTTTATCATATGCTTTGTGATCAAACGTGCAGATGTAACACAAAATAGTTTTGAAAAGTTTCTTACGGCATCGATTTTATTATGTATAGCGGTGTTATCGGATTCTTTGCTTCTTTCTCCTGTCTAAATAGTGTGTGGGGGTTTTAAATTTTCTTTTAAAATTGTTGATCTTTTCATTGACTGTTTATTAGTTGGGATACGGTTAACATTTTTTTTCGCGTTCTGCTCTCTTGTAGTCGCATCCTGGGGGATTGCTCTTCACCAAATTTGGCAGCAATCAAACTGCCTTGCTCGATTTGGCTTTCCCGGTATATACTCTCTCAATCTTTTCTTCCATAAGTTCCCGGCGTATAGTATGCTGTTTTTTAGTTGTGTACCTTTCTTTCTGCAAGTATTTTGTACATGATGATGCCAATTGAAAACAATGGCTTTTTTGTGTCGATTCTTTTCCAGTTCCTTGTATTCTTTTTTTTTTCTCTTCCTTTTGAGGGGGGGGGGGGGGGGGGGGGTGCCTATGACACATCTTTATTTCCTTTATGAACAAGCCTCCAATTCTCTTTGATTTGAACTTCTTTTCCTTCTTATTTAAAGTGGATGGTTTTTTCTATTCACCGACTTTGTTATGTCGTTACACCTGAAAAGCTGGAGTCTGGCAACCCTAAGCCTGGCGCTTTCCGTTGTTCCCTTTTCTCTGGACATAGTCTGTCCCTTGTGCCAATGTTACTCCCACTTGGATTTTTTTTTTCCTCGAACTTTAACCCACGGGCTTATAATATAGTACCCAAATTTGATGACCTCAGGATAGTTTTGGGAAGTTGCATGACAGGGGGAAGGAAGTGACCAAGACAACTAAACTTCTGACGAAGCTTTTCCCCAACAAAGTGACCATTCACATGCCACAGGTCTGTTTTTCAAAATCTTAGAATTTTTTTTGCTTTTGATGTCTTGTATAACTGATGATCTGTTATGGCTATTGCAGGATGAAACGCTTTTATCTGCTTGGAAGCAACAGTTGGATCGAGATGCTGATACCCTAAAAATGAAAGGAAATTTGAATAGCTTGCGAACAGTAAGAATTTGTAACCTGTCTTTCACCTGTTTGTTGATTATGTTGCTGCTAATCATCCTTGCTGAAAATGTATACTTAATATTTGAACTGTTCAGTATTTAAATCAGTTGGCTTCTCTTGAATTCGGGTGAAGAGACCAGCTTCTTTAATTTTGGTGGTTCGTTTTTCTCGGCATGAATTTTGCTTTTGATTATTTAGAAAAATTGAAGAGAAAGTACTGCTTAACATAAATCTAAGTTTGATGATAATGCGTGCCTTGCTGTTCCTTTTTTTTCCAGAGGTATTTCACTAGTTGTTCACCAAATAGTTGTTAAAATGCACAAACAAACAGGATGGTCGAACCACTGTCAAGGAATTTTCTCTTTACACCAAAAAGTCCCATGGTAGATGTCACTCGTCATCGATGTAGTCACTTTCAAACCCTCCTGGTTTGCTTAGTGATAGCTCCAGCTTGCCGTAGCAAGTTCTGTCAGATTTGTCCCATCACCTGCCAGACAAGTATCTTGTCCTGGTTCGAGCCAGCGAAAACAAACTTATTTTCATGTCTCTTTCGTTGCTGCTAGACAGGCTTCTCCATTTTATCAACATGAATCTCTTTTTCTTTTTGTTTGGGGTTGGGGAGAAGAGGGGGGGGTTGGAATGAATCAAAGNAGCAATGTAGAGAAGTAGAAGCAAAGAGGAAAAACATATCATTGCCATTCTTTGATTCATTACAACCTTCTTATGATATGGAAAAGCAATGTAGAGAAGTAGAAGCAAAGAGGAAAAACATATCATTGCCATTCTTTGATTCATTACAACCTTCTTATGATATGGAAAAGCAATGTAGAGAAGTAGAAGCAAAGAGGAAAAACATATCATTGCCATTCTTTGATTCATTACAACCTTCTTATGATATGGAAAAGCAATGTAGAGAAGTAGAAGCAAAGAGGAAAAACATATCATTGCCATTCTTTGATTCATTACAACCTTCTTATGATATGGAAAAGCAATGTAGAGAAGTAGAAGCAAAGAGGAAAAACATATCATTGCCATTCTTTGATTCATTACAACCTTCTTATGATATGGAAAAGCAATGTAGAGAAGTAGAAGCAAAGAGGAAAAACATATCATTGCCATTCTTTGATTCATTACAACCTTCTTATGATATGGAAAAGCAATGTAGAGAAGTAGAAGCAAAGAGGAAAAACATATCATTGCCATTCTTTGATTCATTACAACCTTCTTATGATATGGAAAAGCAATGTAGAGAAGTAGAAGCAAAGAGGAAAAACATATCATTGCCATTCTTTGATTCATTACAACCTTCTTATGATATGGAAAAGCAATGTAGAGAAGTAGAAGCAAAGAGGAAAAACATTGTTGCTGAGGGTGACGGAATTTCCTTCGAATCACTTCTCATCAGACAACATCTGTGCCTTTGGGTCGTTTGAACTTTCAGCTTCTGCTCTTTCTAGAATTTTGAGTTGTCATTCTAATTTGGCAACAGAACATAGTGCACCATTTAGTTCTATTCTTCCCCAGAAAGTGGGTAACATTTCCCAGCATTCTGAGGCAGTGCAAATTATTTAAGATTAATGAGCTCTATTATTTTATTTTTAATTGTGTGAACAAGTTGAATACCTGATATGCAAGGTCAAGGGATTAATGAAAAACTCATTATTATTTTTTTTTACTTTTTCAAACTGTTGGTTGATTATTCTACCTTTTTTGGGATAGGTTCTTAATCGGAATGGATTGGACTGTGATGGACTTGACACTTTGTGCATTAAAGACCAGACTTTTTCTGTTGAAAGTAAGCAACTTCTTTTCATACCATTTACAGTTTCTTTGGGTGGGTAAGGGGAGTGGTGGTGAAGGAGGTTGTCAGGCTACTTCACATTGTATTCTGATAAGTCATACCATACCTGTCATTGTTTCACGAAGTGGAAAGAACATATTTTTGTCATTTGATTTGATTTTGTTTTAAAGATAACAGATTTAGTTTTTTCTTTTCTCTTTCTTTTGATGATTTGAAGGTGCGGAGAAGGTGGTTGGATGGGCCTTGAGCCATCATTTGATGCAGAACCTTGATGCAGATCCTGACGTTAGGCTTGTTTTGTCTCCTGTGAGGTAATAGAAGTACCAGCAGCTGAGAGTATATTGGTTCGCTTAACTGTATTATTCGTGGTATTGAACAGTTCTGGGTAATCTTTTTTCAATCTAGCAGCATTCAGTATGGGTTGGAAATTCTACAAGCTATGCAAAATGAAAGCAAAAGCTTGAAGAAGTCACTTAAGGTGATCACCTTCTTTCTGGTGGTTTGGTAAACTTCAATTTTTTTCTTTTTTGATGAACGAGAAATTTGTCTGGGGCAACGCTTAGGACCAACCGCGGCCTTCAAAACTCGGGGTTAATGGGCCTGCCCCTCTACCCTTCTTAAATACCAGGCTTTGTTCGCATGGCTCAGGGTCGAACCTATGACCTAAGTCCCTCGACCTTTGCCCCTTGAAATAAGCGCTGGGGGCTTGCTAAAGTTAATTGAGATGCTATCTTAATTCGACTGTGGGAGATATTTGACATACAATTTGTATGACTCAGGATATTATGACGGAGAATGAATTTGAGAAGAGACTTCTAGCAGATGTTATTCCCCCCAGTGATATTGGAGTAACATTTGATGATATTGGTGCACTTGAAAATGTCAAGGATACATTAAAAGAGCTGGTCATGCTTCCTTTACAAAGACCTGAACTTTTCTGCAAGGGTCAACTAACCAAGGTTTTCATCTTTATACTTGCGTGTTTACATGGTTTTTTTTCATGTGGAGCTGTATTAGCTGTTTAGTAATGTTTGACCTTGTGTTCAAGGATTTAACTGTTAGCACAGATATTCTGAATCGTTTCTGTCAACTCTTTTCATCCATTTGTTGGGGTGCTGACAAAATGTAAAAGGAGAAAAAGTTGACCTTACTTTTACTTTTAGTGAATTCTTATTTTGAGGTTAGTAAACTGAGTTTTCGCGGTACTATGGTACTAGTTCACATGAGTCTTTTAAGGTGCAAGTTAGAATATGCATCAAGTGTGGCTGCATCAATTTTATAGCTGACTGTAAAATTAACATAAAGAAAATCTTGTAAATTTTCTTTCGCCTTGCTTTGCTTCTTGAATTTTTTAATGAAATTTCTTGTTTATTTACCTGTCACCTTCTTGTTTCAATAATTTTAATATATTCCATTCTCTTGATCTTTGTGAGATCCTTGGTATGGATAATCAAATTGATAAAAATTATTACTCCCGCTGTTTTAATTTATTGTGGAATAATTTGACTCGGCAAGGAGTTTAAGCAAGAAACGAAGACTTCTTGCGGTCTTAAACATATAACATTTGTGTGGCTAAAAGACTTTTGAAACAGGTGACTTTAAACATGTGTGTGGTTATAAAAGATTGTCATTAAGGGTAAAATGGTCAGTCTAAGTTAAATTGTTTCCGAATTTAGAAAGCTGCGATTCTCTTTAGAACAAACTAAAATGAAAGGCTGCCGCATAAACTGGCACAGAGAAAAGTATGTAGGGTGAGAGAAGCTTCCTGTACTTAAATACTCTCTTTTTGGTGGGGGGTAGAAGAGAAGGTTTCTTTACATAAATGCTCTCTTATTTGGCTTTGCTGTGGGTACTCTTCTTTGTATCAGACATGAATATCACATGTATTGTCATATGTGATTGCGTAAGTTTTCGTACTGAAGAATTATGTTCTTCAACTGCTTACATTGCAGCCATGCAAGGGAATACTTCTATTTGGACCACCTGGAACAGGGAAAACCATGCTCGCGAAAGCTGTTGCGACTGAAGCGGGTGCAAACTTTATTAATATTTCGATGTCAAGTATCACTTCAAAGGTTTGCTTCAATTGGTGTTTGTTAGACTGTTCTATCGAGCATGGATTATGTGCTCAAAGGTGCTTCTTGGCTTGTATAAAACGTACTATTGTTTTTCCATGCTGCAGTGGTTTGGCGAGGGCGAGAAATATGTAAAAGCTGTCTTCTCCCTGGCTAGTAAAATTGCTCCAAGTGTTGTCTTTGTTGATGAAGTACGCTTCCTAGAACTCTTACTCATGTCGTTGTTCTTCCATTTAATTTGATGCTATTTTCTTATTCTCTCTCTCTCTGGATGCGTTCCACCTAAGGTTGATAGCATGCTTGGACGACGGGAAAATCCAGGAGAACATGAGGCCATGCGTAAAATGAAAAATGAATTCATGGTGAATTGGGATGGTCTACGCACAAAAGATACTGAGCGTGTGTTGGTACTTGCAGCAACAAACAGACCATATGACCTTGATGAGGCTGTCATAAGGAGACTGCCGCGTAGGTAAAAGGACTAGTAATTTTACTTATCAATGAAGTAGGAAAATTTCCAGTCAATCTCAATGTTCTTATCATATCATTTCATGAACAGGCTGATGGTCAATTTACCAGATGCTCCAAATAGAGCGAAAATTCTAAAAGTGATACTTGCAAAAGAAGACTTGGCTCCAGATGTTGATCTGGATGCTGTGGCAAGTTTAACCGATGGATATTCCGGAAGCGACCTTAAGGTGTCATTTCTATTTCATTTATGCTTGATAAGTCACCATTCTTCTGCGTCCTTCTGTTGTTTGCAGATGCTGTCTTTCTAACTAGAGTGTGCTATTTTGCAGAATCTGTGTGTTACAGCTGCATATCGACCGATTAGGGAAATCCTAGAAAAAGAAAAAAAGGTATACTATTTCTTATTTGATGTTTGTGCGCGTAGTCCTTAATTGCTAGAGAAAATATGCATTGCTTCTTTGACAGATATTATGGGCGCTGTTGTTTGGATGTGTCTGCTTTCTTTCATTATTAAGTGCTTGCTAGGGCATTTTAGAGGCATCCATGTGCAATCAAGATGGAATAGGATGTAGGCATATCAACATACTGTAAAGGATCTCAAGATGTGGACTTGGTTCTGCAATTTGGGAAAAGAAGATGCCTCTTCTTAAATTGTTATACTTTTAATAGCTCAACCTAATGAATAGGCTTTCCCTTGGGTAAATATTCCTTTACCTAATTCTGAATTGTAACTGTAAGGAGATGGTAGGAGCCACTTTGGAAGTATTGTTGAAAAATAAACTAGTTCCATCTCAAGAATGTAGATTTTCTTAATTCATGTAATAGGATATTAATTGGTTTTCGTACATGCGTGAAATTATTTTAGAATTATGCTACATCTACTAGACCAAGTACATGTTAGAAGAATGCCTATAAATACCTTTATAATATTACTATTCAGGTCAAGTTGGAAGACTTCCCTCCACTTGCCTTCAAAAGATTTTGATTGATTAAAAGTGCTCCTCCTCCCCTAATTTCCAACAACATGCACTTGATTTGCTACTAAAATTTCCCCTTTAATAGACTTGCAACTACTGTGATCTCATGCTTGGAGTTGATTTTAGGAACATGATGCGGCTTTGGCAGAAGGTAGACCTACGCCAACACCATGTGGCAGTACAGACATTCGGCCTTTGAATATGGACGACTTTAAAAACGCTCATGAGCGGGTGAGTTGAAATAAAATTTAATGATATTTGTCTTTAAGCTCTCTGTTTAATTTTGCTTTATCAGAGAAATTCAAGTGCTTTTGGTGTTTTTATAGGTATGTGCAAGTGTTTCATCAGAATCGATAAATATGACGGAGCTTCTTCAGTGGAATGAACTGTATGGAGAAGGGGGCTCTAGAAGAAAGAAGTCGTTGAGTTATTTCATGTAAAAGCTGTTCATATTGTACATTTGGTGTCTTAAGGAAGAAGTCGTTGAGTTATGTAATCTCCTCGGGCCCCAGGTTATGGTATGCCATGAAATCCTGGAAGTTTGTAAAATGAGTATAGGTCTCTTTAGTTATTATACATGAGTTTTGAGATGAAATGAGAGTGGAGTGACTGGCCTCCTAGGAATAGATAGTATCTCCACCTTCGTTTTTCGTTCATGTCTTTCTCACAACGAGCAGAAAGATGTCGAGGTTATTGTTTAATACTGTTGCTATTCATTATATGTCAACTCGAAAGCAAATAATATGGCAAGTCTTTTCATTGCTCTTCTTCTTGTTGAGCTCTCTCTGTTATAGATGCTGACTTGGTTCTTTGGATATTTATGTGTTGAAGAGCCAAGTTCCAGCTAAAAAAAAGAAATTCCCTTCTGTTATTTTATGACTTCTGTTATAGCTTCAGATGTTTACACCAAACCAATACATAGTTGGTAGGTGCTTGTTTGTTTGATAAATTTATACTGACAACCAAACAAATCCAAGATTTAATCCAGGATATCCCGTCTAATCCCACCTTATCCAATCAAATGTGGAATTATTTTATCCCCTCTCTCATTTGGTATAAATTAGTCCTAGTCCGCGTACCAAACGAACCCTTACTAGTATAACACAGAATAACACTACTTGTATAAGGCTACGTAAAATTTTCATTACATATTCTTTCATCTTATATTCAGAATGCCTTGTTTTAAACTCCTTTTATTTGAGATAATTAAAGGTAGAAACGATAAATTTTATTTTAAAACTTTTATTGCGTTATAGAATACTGTTAGTGAAGAGTTTTGCATCCCCCGGTGAGTTGGTATGGCAGAAAAATGATTCTGGTCAAAGCATTCTAACCTATCACTTATTTAAACCTAAACATTAGTCAATGAAAAATGATTTTTGAAAGATGTAATTGTGTTTGGACATGCATTTTACTTAAAAAGAATTTGAAGTATTGTGAGTAGAAAACTTCAAAAATTACTCGAGCTGTTTTTGGGATAAACAATCAGATATATGAAAACAAGATTTTACAAAAAGCTCCCAAATTTTATGGCCAAACGAGAGCTAAATTTCAAGAAAAAACTACCAAAATAGTTCGTCAAGTTGCGTAGTTACGCACTTATGCTAAAACAACATTTTGAAAATAATTATGTCCCCATTACCCTCGGGGGCGGAGGTAATTTGAAAATAAATATGTACAACTTATTAAGTTAGAACCCAGTAACTTAAAAGGATTACAACTCCAAACCCATAAGGTTGAAATCGTAGCTCCGGCTCCGATTACTCGGTACTTAAAACTGAAAATGGTAGTACTATTTTAGTTGTGTTGATAGTGCTATTACTATATGATTGTGTTTTAACTAATTTATAGACCCCATGCGTTGTTAGTATAAAAGTAAAGGTAGGTTTTTCTTCAATATCACTCATGCCCACCAAACGATGACAAAAAGAGTAGCAAGAAAGAGAAGAGAAGGAAAAAAAAAGCCGAAATTGGGTATCCAACTTCTTAAACAAAGAGTAACAATGATTGATAAATATTCAACTTAGGAGGTTGGAGATAGTGATTGAATAAAAAAAGAAAAGGTAACGCTTCAAACAAAAGGAAAATACCATACCATACCATTTCTTCTTCACTCTAAGAAAAATTAACACATGTCACCCAAATTATTATTAAGCTCTCCCCCCTCCCTTTAGGTAGAACGTAATGAACATAAGAAAAGAACACAATGCCCCCCTCTGAAATTTCTTTTCCTTTGCTTCTATTCTCACCCAAAACTCGTCTTAAAAAAACCCTTATACACAAATACTATAGAGCTATGAAGTTTACAAAAAGAAATATCATACCACTTCTTGTTTTCATCTTATCATTTGCTTCCATTCTCAGACTTGTCAAGATTTCTGTCATTACTTCATATTCCTCTCCAATTTCCCCCCCCTCATCTCCAGCTCAACAACACCCTCCTCATCTCCTCACAGAGAAAGAAATGAAGTTTCTATATAATCTTGTATCCCGAAAATCCCCCTGCAATATTCTTGTTTTCGGGCTTGAAACACAATATTCTGCTCAAATTTCAACCATCAACAAGGGTGGTATTACTGTTTTTCTCGAGGACAATCCCCAAAAAATCAAGACTAGTAATGCCACGGATCATGCTAATACAACTCGAATCTATAAAGTCGAGTATCAAACAGTTGCTAGAGATGCATACAAGCTTTTAAAACATGCTAGGCGAAACCAAAAAAATTGCTACACACAAGATTCGCAAAGCTGCAAATTTATGTCACTTGTCACAAATATTCCTAAGCAAGTTTATGAACTGAAGTGGGATTTGGTTATTGTAGATGGACCCGATGGAGATAAACCAGAATCACAAGGACGAATGGCTGCAATTTATGTTGCTAGTCTTTTAGCAAGAAGAAGCAAGAAGAAAAATGGGACTCATGTTTTGGTACATGATGTTGATCGAATGATTGAGAAATGGTTTTCTTGGGAATTTTTATGTGACATGAATTTGGTTTCTTCTAAAGGAAAATTCTGGGATTTTAATATATTAACAAAACCAAATGCCACAACATTTTGTCCCTCGTAATTGAACATAGTATGCTATTGTAGAAGATTTTTTTTTTTTTTTGTTTGATTTAGGCATATAGCTTATGTTTATTTCATTATTGTAAATTTGATGATCCTCTCGGACTTTTAGTAAATACTGAGTATATTCTATTTGAAGGCAACTATCATCCCTCTTTACCATGAGAAATTAACCATCTTCTGCCTCACATTTTATTAAGGTGTAGATGTTTAACTCCACTCTTGATCTCCATATGTCACGTGAAAATAAATGGTATATGTAACTTATTTGTTTAAACTCTCATTTTCCTACTTTTACACGCTCCACTTGTTTAAACGGACCAATTTCTCGGTAACTCGCCCATATTTAGATAGGCTGGCTGGCCGATAAAAGAAAACTGAAAATGCGTCAAGTTTTTTGATTGAGGCCATTTCAAAAATGGGTTGCCAAGAAGTAGGGGTGTATATGGACCGGGTTGATTCGGTTTTGTCGAATTTTTCGGGTTTTTTTGTTACGTCAATATTATTCGAATCTTACTTTATTAAAGTTATAGATAAAGTTTTGATAAGTGAATATATGTTTAGTAAATATTGAAAAAATTGACAAACATGTGATCTATTAAAATAATCCAATGGGAGGATTTTGTTAGTAACACATGATCGTTATTTTCTTAGTCGTCTATCAATAATTTTCCGTCAATGTATGCTTTAAGGTTAACACATGAGAGGATCTCAAATATTTTTATATTTTTTAAAAGAAAATTCAATATAAAGTCTTAAAAATATATATAAAAAATTATGTATTTATATATCGGTTTGGTTCGGATTTTTTTATTCAATACCAAATCAAGTCAAATCAAACCTAGTCGAATTTTTTAATCGATTTGATTTAGTTTTTCGATTTGGTGCGATTTTCCGGTTCGGTTTGAACACCCTGCCAAGAAGTTAGACAACGAAGTATCGACCAAGTCTAAAATAGACGAGCTTTCCCTATGAACCTTGCTTTTCTTTCGGTATATATACTTCACTTATTAAATAATGGCTGAATATATAAACAACCACTTAAAGTTGTCAAAGAATTTAATTAAAACACTTGAGCTAAGACTATGACCTATTGGACACCTAAACTCAAACCGTCGTGTACCAATTAGACACTTCACACAAAACTAAATGCGTGAGTTTCACACACTCTGAAATGACAAAATTAGCGAATCATTAGGTGACATGTGGAAATTGTTTAGAAAAGAAAAACAGAGAGAGAAGGCCTGTTTGATCTACCATATTATTTTCTGCCCAAAATCCCTAACAACACAATTTCACTGTTATAATTATTTCGAAATTGACTCCATGCTAAACCCCCAATTGTTTTGGTCGCAGACCGATGAGGAATTCACTTTTCATTTTTGCTCTAGATTACGAATTTTGTCAGAAAGTTCATGTGATTTGATTCAACCAAAGGCGACAAGCTTAATTATTTAAGATAATGAATCAATTTCATATCTGCTGCAAATATAAAGGAAATACATCTACTAAAATAAAAGTCAATTACCTCGCTCATAAGCAATTCCTCCAAAGTTACGACACCCATATGATCTAGATTCTCCGAGAGGAATATAAAGGAGAAATGGAGATGGTAACATATCCGACCTTACACTTTGAATGAAGAATACGAGGGGGTGACTGTAATGGTACAAAGATGACTAGAAGGTTCGTATGAATCTCTTCTCGAGTTAACTCATTCAATATCCAACTATTATATGTTATCGATAGGGAGAAGAGGTGGCCTTGTACTCCGTTTCTCTTGCCTCGCCGAATTAGAACTTCTTCTTGCAGGTTCCTGAAGAACTCCTGTCCGTTTGCTGGGTTAATCGCTCACACACCCATCTTTTTAGTGGCACTATATGTAGGTTTCAACAAGGATGTTGAAATCCCCTTCTCTCCAAGGGGAAATGAGAGGCGAAATGGGCCTTGTTTGTTGCATTGATTTCCACATCTAGCATAGGCAACACAATTTTGATCCGTTATTGATGGAAATTTTGAAGCTTGAAATTTTAAACCTTCTGTATTATCTTTCCCGTGGTGTTTAAATATTTACTATCTTGCCTATTAACAGTTAAAGCTCTTGAAATTCAACAGAGCACAATTTGTAAATAGTTTAAAATTATCAATAATATTGTTGAGTATTGTTTAGTTACTTATTTTATTTTCGGATCAATTTGAAGCATAGATATCTTACATTATTTATATTTGCCTTTTGTAATTTTTCTATTTTGATATTTCAATTAATTTTTCCTCTGTAGCATTTCACTACAATCAATTCATATTTAGTATTTTTGTATTATATACTGTATTATTTAACATTTTCTTCTCTTTTAAGTTTAATATAAAATTTTGAATTTTAAAAATTAATTACTAAAATTATACTTTGTTGCTTGGATTCTATCATTGCATAATATTTTTGATTTTTGACTTCATCTATTGAGATTTAAGTTATGGCATTATACATACATATGATTTTTTTCGTCATAACTCCAAAACATTTTGCGAATTGAAATTCTATTAAATCTTATCAATTTATATTTTATACAAAATTTTTCTCCTTTTGTTCCTTTATCTTAGTACCGTTGCACTGTCAGGTGAATTTTTCATTAGTTTACCTTTAAACTTAATGTCCTTACTTATTACCTCATTTTAATATAACATAAGTGTACAGTCGTAGGATATTTATTTGACACTTGTATCAAATTTATCTCATTTGATTAGGCTTTATGAAACTATAAGTACAAATACTTTTAATGTGATATATTTTAAAAACGGTTTAGAAAAATATTTTATTAGAAATCAAAAAAGAGAAAAAATTATTACTAACCTCCGCCGGAAACTTACATCAGCCGCTAATCATAAAGTATAATATTTGAAATTTGAGGAAGTCAATTTTTTGTCCCCTTATATACATGTCCACATAAATAATGAAGTTTTTAATTTATACACATATAACTTATATGCGAAACTTGGGCAACAACATTATTTAAAAAAACTAAACTTTAATTTGCTTCCATTTATTTGCCTTTCTTTATTTTCTCAAGTACAACATGCTTGTTATTTTACAATACTACCTTTATGAGTTATTTTTTTGGGTTATACTTTTGCAATTTTCATTATTTTATATGTACCCCTATAATTTCAAATTCAGTTTTGCAATATACTTTTTCTTCAATATGAAATTGGAAAAAGGCTAACAATTAATAATTATGTTTAGAATTTGAAGATGACAATATTGATGCTGATATACCAGGTATGCCATTGAACTCACCACAACTCATAGTCATACATACAAGTTTACTAATTTATAATGTATTCATAAAGGTCATATGCAATCCAACGTACAAATTCACGATGCAAATGAAGATGATGATGTTTTTGAAGGTATTCACATATGACTCATCAATGTTCGATAATGTTGAAATGTATTAACAGTTCCACATATATTAAATTTCAAATGTTAAGAGCTAATTATTATTATTTTTAGATGATGAAGTAGAGAGCTGTATGACCAATGAAGGTAAGTATGTCGTAATTTAAAGTTACATATACACCATACTTTTACTTTCTATATAATAAGTACTTTAATTTTGTCTCTTTATTTTACTCTCATAAAACCAGAATACTGGGATATTGGCGATGCCAATTATGAATGTGAATATTGTGGGACATATTTCTGGTTTGAGAAAAGAGTTGACAAGAAGTATAAAAATAAAAAATCAGTTTTCACTTTGTGTTGTGGTCGTGGAAAAATCAAGCTACCAAATCCAAAGGAGCCTCCTTCGATTTTGAAGAATTTATTGTTTGGATCAGGTTAATAGATAAATTCATTTCATTAAAATAATGACACTATATATATATATATATATATATATATATATATATCTTCTTTAACCTAACCTAATTTCATGAAGGTGCAAAAAGAAAACATTTCAGAGAGAACATTCAAACATATAATTCTATATTTGCATTTACATCAATGGGAGGAAAGGTGGATTTCTCTGTCAACAAAACAAAGGGACCTAGAATATTCAGATTGTCTGGGCAAAATTATCATCAGATTGGAAGCTTATTGCCACCGGAGGGATCTTCTCTAAAATTTACACAATTGTATATCTATGATACAGAAAATGAGGTGGAAAATAGAATTCATGCTATCAGGTTAGCATAGATAATTGCTTACCCAAAATATTTTAAAATTATATTTTTTATAAGACATAAATTGTTAGTTGAATTCAATATTTTTCTTTACAGCCATGGTGAAATGAACAATCAACTTCATGCTGAAATTGTGAGTTGAAGCAAATGCTTGATGACCACAATGTTCTTGCAAAGTCATTTAGAATGGTAAGAGATCAATTTCAAACAGATGAGACCTCAAATGTTAGACTTAGATTGATTGGGAAAAGAGGCTCTGATGGAAGAAGATATAATTTACCAACCGTTTCAGAGGTAACTGCTTTGATTGTAGGAGTTTTTGAACAAACAATGTCTGGCAGAGATATCATAGTTGAAAGCTAATATGGACAACTACAAAGGATAAATGAATTAAATGCAGCATACTTAGGTTTGCAATATTCATTACTATTTCTGTATGGTGAAGATGGATACCGAGAAGATATTCCTTTAAATAATATTGATGATTCAACCGGTGGAAGAAAATGTGTTAGCACGCGTGAGTACTTATCATATAAAATTCAAGAAAGGAAGGATGAAGATCCAACAATTGTGTCAGCTAGAAGATTATTTCAGCAATTCTTGGTAGAGGGTTATACAATGCTGGAATCTTCTCGATTGAGGTTCATTAGGCTTCATCAAAAACAATTGAGAGCACACTTTTATAAAGGTTTACAAGATGTTGTTTTACATCGGGATATAGAACCTTCTTCTCAAGGACAAAGAGTTATACTCTCTTCTAGCTTTACGGGAGGTGCACGTTACATGTTGCAAAATTATTAAGATGCCATGGCGATTTGCAAATGGGCGGGGTACCCTGATTTGTTCATCACTTTTACTTGCAACCCAAAATGGCCAGAGATTACTAGATTTGTGGAGAGCAGGGGATTATCTCCAGAAGATTGTCCCGACATTTTAACAATAGTTTTCAAAATCAAACTGGATCGCATGATAAAGGATCTTCGCGACAATAAAACTTTTGGAAAAGTAAAAGCAGGTACAGTTTTTATGTTATACAAAATTATTGTTTTTGCACATTAAATTTATTATATGCTAATATTAAAAATAACTAATATATAAACTTAATGATCTAATTGCAAATTTATTCTTCAGTGATTTATACAGTTGAATTCCAAAAGCGAAGCTTGCCTCATGCACACATCTTGCTTTTTCTTCTAAATAAATACCCAAATATCGGAGATATTGATTGAATAATTTCAACAGAATTACCAGATAAAAAATTAGATCCTTATTATTATAATATTGTTACAAATTTCATGATGCATGGTCCTTGTAGTACTGCTAGAAAATCATCTCCGTACATGCAAAATGGTAGATGTACAGAGCACTTTCCAAAAAAAATTGTGTCATCAACCACAATTGATGAAGATGGGTATCCAATTTATAAAAGAAAGGATGATGGTAGAACTGCAAAGAGAGTAGGTATTGAGTTGGATAATATGTATGTTGTACCACACAATAGATTTTTATTATTGAGGCATGGTGCACATATTAACGTGGAGTAGTGTAATCAATCACGATCCATTAAGTACTTATTTAAGTATGTTAATAAAGGTAATTATCGTGTCGCCGCAGTTTTTTCTCAAAGTGTAAATAATGAAGACTCGGGGGTCGTTGATGAAATAAATATGTATTGTGATTGCCGATACATATCACCTTGTGAAGCTGCTTGGAGAATTTTTAAATTCCCGATACACCATAGAGAATCACCTGTAGAAATGCTATCTTTTCACTTACCAAATAATCAAACAGTGATATTTTCGGATGATGATCCAATTGATGCAGTTGTCAATAGACCAACCATTAAAGAATCTATGTTTTTAAGCTAGTTTGAAACTAACAAGACATTTCCTGAAGCAAGAGAATTGACTTATGCAGAATTCCCTCTAAAGTTTGTGTGGAAACAAAACCTAAAAAGATGGAAAAAAAGAAGAACATCTGCATTTTCTATTGGGAGAATATTCTTTGTTCCATCTGGCTCTAGCAAGCAATATTACCTTAGATTGTTGTTGAATGTCATTAAAGGTCCAAACAACTATGAGGATTTAAAAAAAATCAACGGTTGTGATCATGAGGCTTTTAGAGATGTATGTTATGCTTTGAGTTTATTAGATGATGACAAGGAATACATGGATGCTATAATGGAAGCAAGTAATTGGGGAATGACATCATATCTTAGGCAATTATTTGCTATGCTACTTTTATCAAATTCAATGTTACGTCCAGAAAGTGTTTGGCAAACAACATGACATTTACTATCAGAAGATATCCTTCATGAAGAAAGAAGAATATTGGATCATCCAGGTACTTATTTAATGCTTACAATTTCGAGTTATGATATGATACTTATGAATGATGGCCGATTTGCTTAACTTTATTAAATAATTTTCATTTTAATTACTTCATTCATATTAATCTGATTGTTCATTTATTTTTTTAACTTCATACAAATATTTTGTTATGTCGTCTTTTTACTATAGTGTTGTGTTTAGATCATAGGAATAATATTGATACTAATTAATACACTTTCCAGACATAAGTACTAATAGAAAATTAATGCATTGTATTTAATGCCCTAAAGCTTCGGAAAAACCTATAATCGCTCTTATGCATTCTCTATTTTAATTGAAAATATTTCAATTAATATTTTTGGATACTTATTTTTTTGATACATTACAGATAACAAAATGCATCTTCATATTATTAGTAATTTTTAAAAATAAAATGAACCACATGGTTTGGACTATATTATTACTTCAAATGCTATGTACGTTAAATGTGCTTTAAATTAATGTAAACTACTATTGAACACTATACTTTTTCTTTAATCATATTATTAATTTCATGTGGCTAAACTAAACTTTATAATTTCATTGTATTTAATTATTTTATATTTTAATGTTATTTTCAGAAGCTGACCTAACAGATGAAGAATTGAAAAATCGTTGTTTTTGCAAAAGCTTAAAATGTTTTTGAAAGGTTGTGGAAGAAGTTTTCAGGATTTTCCAACAATGCCAAGGCCTGTTTGTAATACGAAAGATGTTGACAACAATAATAGATTAACACGGGATGAATTGCGTTGTAATAAACGCGCTTTGGTAGAGGAACATCAACAATTAGTAAAGAATTCAGATGAGCAAAGTCAGTTTATGAAAAAATAATAAGAGATGTGAATGAAGACAAAGGTGAATTTTTCTTTTTATATGGTTTTAGAGGAACATGCAAGACATTTATTTGGAGAACTCTATCTTCTGCCATAAGATCTAGAGGAGATATTGTGTTAACTGTTGCATCGAGCGAGATTGCATCTTTGTTGTTACCAGATGGTCGAACAGCTCATTCAAGATTTGTGATTCCTCTAAATGTAACTGAAGATTCAACATGTAATATCAATCAAGGTACTCCTTTAGAAAGTTTAATTATTAAGGCAAAGTTGATTATTTGGGATGAGGCACCCATGATGCATAGATATTGTTTTGATGCTTTTGATACAACTTTAAGAGATATTCTTAGGTTTAAAGATGCATCCAATTTGCACCGACCATTTGGAGGTAAAACAATTATTCTTGGTGGTGACATCAGACAAATATTACCGGTCATTCCAAAAGGTAGTAGGCACGATATTGTTAATGCTTCTCTCAATTCTTCTTATTTGTGGCCTCACTGTCAACTCTTAAAGTTAACAAAGAATATGAGACTGCAAGGTAATGAAATAGGGACAAATCTAGATGAGTTGAGAGTTTTTTCAGATTGGATTTTGGCAATTGGCGATGGTATAGTTGGTACTTCTGTTGAGGGCAATGAAAAAGTCCAAATACCAGATGATCTTTTGATAAAACAATCTGTTGATCCAACATCTGCAATTGTAAAAAGTACATATCAGGATTTCAACAGTCGTTGCAATGATATAGGATAACTCCAACAAAAGGCCATTCTTACTCCAACTCTTGATATGGTGGAATCAATCAACGAATATATGATTTCTCTTAATCAAAGTTCTGAGAAATCATATTTGAGTTCCGATACAATCCGCAGCTCTGACAATACTTATTCAGTACTGGAACATGTACACACTCCTAAATTCTTAAATACAATTAAATTTGTCGGAGTTCCAAATCATGCTCTTACTCTAAAGATTGGTATTCCAGTAATGTTATTAAGAAATATTGATCAGTCAACATGACTATGTAATAGAACAAGGTTGATCATAACTAAACTTGAAAATCAAGTTATTGAAGCCAAGGTGTTAGAAGGACAGATGGCGGGACAAAAAGTGTTTATTCCAAGAATGACATTGACTCCATCTGATGCTAGAATTCCATTTAAGTTCCAACGAAGACACTTTCTAATCATTGTTTCTTTTGCCATGACAATCAACAAAAGCCAAGGACAGTCATTGTCTCACGTGGGTTTATTTTTGAAGAAATCGATTTTTACACATGGACAACTATATGTTGATTTTTCTCGGGTGACGAGCAGAAAGGGATTAAAAATTTTGGTTTGTGATGACTATGGGCAAATAACTACTGAAGCTACAAATGTTGTATTTAAAGAATTTTTTCGAAATTTAGTCTGACACTCGAAAGATAATCAATATCTTTTTTGAGATATCTGAAACATGTAATAGGTACGCTTTACTTTTCTGTTCTTTTTTTTTTTAATATCTTTCTCTATTTCTCTATTCTATATATAAATTAACTTTTCATAAAATGTTGCAAATACATATCTGTCAGGATTTTTCATAACATGGATTAACGAGACTTCTTACATCGCATTTGTGAAGAAGCACAAAATGTCATGTACAAATTTTTTCTTTTTCCCTTTCCTGTTCAAATTTGAGACCTACATGCAAGGCTAAGCCATTTTGATGTCTATTGCAGTCATGCAGTGTGAAGTTGATAGAAGGGTTGGTTGATGGATGGGGCCTAATGTAGGATTTTAATTAAGGCACAATCTGTTCTTATATTACTGGACAAGCTGAAGTTTCACTAAAGAGCTACTGAATTTAAGGGAGATTATTTTTGTTCCTGATTTTATCTTTTAAAAAAATACTAAGCTGGTATCTTGCTAAAGGGGTCTATATTTAACGAAATTTCGAAGAGTACGTGAAGTTCTTTTATGAATGGTAATGTTCTGATATGTTGAACATAAAAAAGACTATGCTGAAAGTCTACTGTAAATGTTGCAAATGGATAAACATACTGCAGCCGTTGTCACAAATGCATCTTCCATGTCTTTTGCTTTGTGGCTTAGATTTTCTAAGACTTCTTTCCTTTATATTTGGTATTTATTTGGGCTCTTCCTCTTTCCCATTTAACTATCAACTGCTTGATTATAAAAATTGTTACTGCATACCTTTTGTTTATGCAGATTGCAGAAGTGTCACTTGGAAGAGAGGAGCTTCATTTAGTTGCCATGCAGTCTAAATATTTTGGCAGACAATGTCCTTGCTTTTGGGGATTTAAGGTTGCATCGCGCCGTCTTTTCCATTCACAAACCTTATTTTGCCAGGTGCAGTGATGTCATTTATTGGTGGTGGTCCTTCAAGGAAATCTCAAGCCCAGTTCTCAAAGGACCATTTCTCCATTTTTTATATTTAATTTCTGAATATTACGTTATGCGACATTGAATTGAGGAAGAAAAGGTGTTATTCTTTGTGTCGGTACTTCGCAATTTAGTACATGTGCTTTTATGTCTGTTTTAATTGTTTGAAATGGTATATTAAAGATATGCTGTAAAAAATGTAGACGATAACTTGATCTAGAATACCATAGAGAATAAGGATGGGGAGTTATGCAGTTGTATAAGTAATTACCTGTGTATCAAATATTGTTATTTTGATATCAACGAAAGTAATTACCTATGTCATTATGTATTTAGTTTTGGTATTTTTATTTTTGAGCTAGAACTAGCAGAGTTTTGGACTTTTTACACAAATGTTTTGGGGCTATATTTAGGTGTGCTTTTCATGGATATTTGCAGGTCGTTTTTTCTACTGCATTTTGGAAGAATTTAAGTTGCGTTCTTGGCTGATTTTCAGAAGCTACGGGGGCTATTTTGAGTGACATTTTGGGGTTAGTTTTGTGACAGGTCTTATGGCCGTTTTCGCTATGTTTTGACTGCTCTTGGTCCAGATTTCTTGATTGTTTTTGAGCGATTTCAACTGCAGCTTTCAGCTGGAATTTTTGGACTCTTTTTGGGTGAGAAAGTCGCAGCGTTTCGGACTATTTGCTGCTGATTTTCATAGCTTTTTGAAATATTTTGGGGCTGTTCTAAGGTGGAGTTTACAACTGGTTTGTGTGGGTTTAAGGTGGAAGAAGAAGCCTGTAAAAAAGAATAATTTTTGTGCTCCTCAAACAGCGGCTGCTGCTGCGTTTTTACTGCCAGAAATTGATGTTTTGGGTTATGTTTTACTGAGGTTTTTCGTTGTATGTTTCATGGAGTTTTCATAATTTTTTCTTACAATATCTCGAGAGATGATTCTTCTGACACTCGAAAGATAATCAGTATCTTTTGAGGTTTAAGTACTACTTTTGTTGCTGAGATTCATTAACTAAGTGCGACAATAGTTGTTGATAAGATATCTGAAACAAGTATAGGTACGCTTTACTTTTCTGTTTTTTTTTAATCTTTCTCTATATCTATATTCTATATGTAAATTAACATTTCAAAAAATGACGCAATACAGATTTGTCAGGATTTTCCATAACGTGAATAAACGGGACTTCTTACATCGCATTTGTGAAGAAGCACAAAATGTTATGTATGATTTTTTTCTTTTTCCCCTTCCTTTCAATTATGTTAATTGCTATAAATTATAAGCTTGATTGTACAACATTCTATTCGGAACGACTAAGTAAATGCAATTTGTTTTCATTTACTTATTTTCTGCATTATTTAGTTTTGTAATGTCGATTTGAAAGAGGGGATTGTCACTGGAGGTTAAATTTGGCTACTACTTCAAATTTGGCATTAGTAATGTCGGGATTCGATGATGATTTAGTGATCGACGCCTATGAGTTCCTTTCTCTCAACAAGAAAAGAGCAACATATTCCTCAAATTTGATGAGATATTCATAATACTTTGGTTATTTAGATACTGAACATTTAATATTTAGACTATACTCTTATTGATTAACAATATAGGCTTTAGGAAAAATATGAGTTGTCATGAACAATTAATTTATTGGTTTTGGAAAAAATGTGAATAGACAAA
>ML396938.1:0-32965 GCA_005239525.1 Nicotiana knightiana
TATATATATATATATATATATATATATATATATATATATATAGAGAGAGAGAGAGAGAGAGTTGACTATGCTCACTGGGGGTGTGCAGACTAGGGACGGGCTCCTTCAACCCAAGTGTTATATTGTTGCAGCGTGCAGCCCAATCCAATCCCGTTGCGGCGTGCAACCCAATCCACGATATATATATATAAGTAGCCCTAAGTCTTGTTGCAGTGTACAACCCGATCCATATACATAAATATAATCAATATATCGTTGCGGCGTGCAGCCCGATCCCATAAAGTATAATAGATATAATATGTTGCGGCGTGCAGCGCGATCCCAAAATGCCACTCTCACTCAGGCCCTCGGCCTCACTCAGTCATCAATCTCTCCAGTCTCACTCACAGGCTCACAATGTCATGAAACTAGCCCGACAGCAATGATATGATGTGTCAATAATACCAATTGAGACTGAGATATGATATGAATGCATGAATATGGATGAGTACGAAATCGATGAAATCAGTAAGATGACACCAAGAAACGACCACTATGGGTCCAAACAACATCAGCATGAAGCCTAAGCATGATATTTAGCATGATTGACAGCTCAATTACTTTATCACGTGGTGATAACACAAATATCAACAAACTAGGGCCACTATACAGTGTCCTAATTCACATGGTGCACGCCCACACGTCTGTCACCTAGCATGTGCGTCACCTAAATATTAATCACATAACACGTATTGCAGGATTTTATACCCTCAACACTAAGTATAGAAGAGCTACTTACCTTGAACGAGCCAATACGAATGCCGAGCAGGCCAAACGATGCTCTAAATATGCCATCATGCGCGTTCCGACCTCTGAAAGGCTCGAAACTGACCAACAACAATTCAACACATCAAATAATACCAAAGGAAACCATCCCGATCATAAAAGATTAAATTTTGAATCAAATCCCGAAACCGGCCCAAAAGCCCAACCCGGGACCGCACCTTGGATCCCGACAAAACTCACAAAACCTGACAACCCATTCAATTCCGAGTCCAACCATACTAGTTTCACTCAAATCCGACTTCAATTCGATGTTCAAATCCCAAAATTTTATTTTATGAAGCTTCCATCCCAAATTTCTACCTCAAAGTACTAATCAAATGATGAAATAATTGATATATTCATGTATATTAACCAAATCTGAGTTAGAATCACTTACCCCGATGAATTTCTTGAAAAAAACATCGAAAAATCGTCACAAATCGAGTTCCCTAGGTCCAAAATGTGAAATAATACCCTAAACCCCATTTATATAGTGCACTCTCTGATCTCCACTACGCGGTCTGCGAAAATCCAGGCACGGCCGTGAAAATCCAACCTCTGCGGTCGCGAAAAAGTAGCGCGGTCCGCGCTTCTGGTGGCTGCTGAAACAGGCTTTAGTATTTTTTCCATAACTTTCTCTACAAATGTCCAAATGATGATTTCTTTAGCTTCTAGAAACTAGACACGAAGGAATACAACTTTCGTTTTTGAATCATCTCAAAATTTGTTGTAGATAAAAAGATATAGGCTTCCGAAGTCGGACCAGCGAATGTGCAGATCTACCTTGGAGCGCCTCCGCGGCCAAATTTACGTTGTCCGTGCTCCCTCCTCCGCAGTCCGCGAAATTTCGCCCAGGTCCGCGTTTCCAAGGCTCCAGAACCATGCCAGAGTTCCGGAAATTTCCGGACTCGCTCAAAACTCGCCCGAAATACACCCGAGGCTTCCGGAACCTCAACTAAATGTGCCATCAAGCCCTAAAATACCATACCAACTCAATCGAGCTCTAGAATCACATAAAACAATAACAATTACACCAATTGAAGCTTAATGGACTTGAAACCTCAAACTTTCACAACCGATGCCGAAATCTATCAAACCTCGTTCGAATGACCTCAAATTTTGCACATATGTCACAGATGACACTACGAACCTACTCCAATTATCAGAATTCTATTCCGAATCCGATATCAAATTTTTCACTGCCGACCAAAAATCACCAAATTTTCAATTTCGCCAATTCAAACCTAATTCTACCACGGATCTCCAAATTACATTTCGGGCACGCTCCTAAGTCCAAAATCACCCAACGAAGCTAACCGAATCATAAAGATCCAAATCCGAGATCGATTACTCAATAGTCAAAACTTGGTCAAACCTTTCATATTTAAAGCTCCTAGTTAAATATCATTCCTCTATATCAATCCTGAATAACCTGAAAACCAAAATCGATGACTCGCATAAATCATAATACATCATACAGGGCTACCCATGCCCTCAAACTACCGAGCGAAGTGCAAATGCTCAAAACGACGGGTCGAGTTGTTACATTATTAAATCTTAAATTTAAAACAGCCGATAATTAACAAGTTCATATTAATAGAGATACAACCCGAAATAATAGTCTACAAAGTATGTGTTAGGAACTAGTGTCACAAGTACTAGGGAAACTAGTAGAATGTACAAAAATACGACTATCCTACTGCCTGAAACAGAATAGACAGTACATAACAACAACAAAATAAGAGAACTCTGGTATGCTGCTGAACGGCTCAGAAGGGGCAGCCCACCGTGAGATCCCGATCATGAATCAAGAACGCGCGCCAGACGGATAACTAGATGCACCTGCCTTAGATCCTGTATAGTTAAGTACAAAGCATAGTATAAGTACATAAACAATATGTACCCAACAAGTATCCAGTCTAACCTCGAAGAAATAATGACGAGGGGTCGACTTGACACTTACTAAGGCCAATATCAATAATATTTAGGTGTTACGCTAAGCATGAATATGATGACAGTCCCAAAACAAGGAGAAATAGGATACTACTTCTTAACAGTATATCAATTTCAGTCATGTCATGTAATAAGTACACTTCAAGCATTTAAGCAGAGTATATCACAGAAAAGTTCCACATAAATAACATGCGCATCATGACGAGATCGTACGGCCCAGTACGACATAATAATAAAATGTGCACTGCCAGAGGGTCAAATGGCGCGAACCATAGATGCATCTATTTCAACCGAGGCGATCGGCCCGATCCACAATTAGCAATTATAATCAAGTAAGCACACATTGCTCATTTATAGTCAAATAAATTCATACAAGTTCTCAAGTATGTGCGTACATCCGTTTATATTTATTTACAATTTCTAGCATGTCCTAGGTGATCTCAGTAGCAAGAAAAAATGTAAGCATTTGCAAGTATGGCATGATACGGGTCCTAAACTACCCGGACAATTATCATAATAGTAGCTACGCACGGACTCTCATCACCACGTATGTATGTAGTCCCCACAGATAGTCACATACATTTATTTAATTCACCTAGGGGTTATTTCACTCTTACGAGGTTAGGAAGGAGACTCACCTTGCTCCAAAGCGTACTTCCAATTTCAAGAACGCGCTCAAACCCTCAATCCGGAGCCGAACGATCCAAACTATTCAAATGGGATAAGTGCTAGTCAATACAAACCCAAGAGTTCATATTCTAACTATTAAAGTAATTTTCCAACCCTAAATACAAGTTTCCTAAAATTCATCCTCAGGCCCACGTGCCCGGATTCCGAAAATTTTAGAGGGAAGTTGTTACCCATAACCTAAGGATCATGAATATATTATTTTTACTTCATTCCATAATGAATTATGTGGTTAAATCTTGTTTTTATCAAAACCCTAAGTTTTTACTCTAAACCCACAATTTTCACTAATTTACATGGTGTAATCTACTCCTATACTATGTATTTAACTCACATTAAGTAGAAATAACTTACCTCACAATGCTGGGCTGAAATCCCCTCTTTGGAAGCTCCCAAATTGCCCAAGAAATGAATAAAATGTGTCACCCGTATTAAATGAAGGCACTTCCTTCAGCGATTTCCGTACCTGCGGTTAGGGGACCGCATCTGTGGTTTCGCTTCTGCGAGGGAAAGGTCTGCATCTGCGGAAAGGGGCATGACCGGCTAAGGCCGCACCTGCGGACAGGCAAACGCACCTGCGGTTCCGCTTCTGTGGAAAAGGGACCGCATCTGCGAAACCTGGGCTCTGCTCTTGGGCCGCATCTGCGCAGCTTAGCCCGCACCTGCAGACAGGCGAACGCACCTGCGATTCCGCTTCTGTGGAAAAGGGACTGCATCTGTGGAACCTAAGCTCTGCTCTTGGGCCGCATCTACGCAGCTTAGCCCGCACCTGCGAGCTCGCACCTACAGCTGTCCAATCGCAGGTGTGGTCGCAGCAGAACTGGTACACCAGCAGCTCATTTTGAGCTTGGATTCGACTCGCGCGACGTCTGAATGGCATCCGAAGCCCCGTCCAAACATACCAACAAGTTCTAAATCATAAAACGGACTCGCTCGAACCTTCGGAACGCCCGAAACAACATTAAAATATAGAATCACACCCTAAAACCATTTGAATCAAACTTATGAACTTTAAGTTCTTCAATCTACTTCCAACTTGTCGAAACGTACTTATACTACTCGGAATGATACCAAATTTTGCGTGCAAGTGTTAAATGACATTACGGAACTATTTCCGATCTTGAAATTCTGTTTGGACCTCGATATCACCAAAACACGTCCAAAACCTTATTTATAGAACTTCTAAAACTTCTAGAATCATATTTTCATTATTTGGCGCCGAAACGCTCTCGGGTCATCCGAAACCCATTCCGAACATACGCCCAAGTACGAAATCATCACGCGAACCTTTTGGAACCGTCAAATCCCGATTCCAAGATCGTTTACTCAAAATGTTGACCGAAGCCAAACTTGGCCTTTTAAGCCAACCTTAAGGAACCAAGTGTTCCGATTTCAACCCAAACTTTTCCAAATCCAAAACCAACCATCCCCACAAGTCATAAATAAGTAAAAGCAAGCACAAAAAGTCTTCTATAGGGGAACGGGATTCTAGAAAGCAAAACGACCAGTCAGGTTGTTACATTTTCCACCTCTTAAACAAATGTTCGTCCTCGAACGGGTTTAGATTCATACCTGAAGTGCTAAATAAGCGTGGATATCTGCTCCGCATGTCCTCCTCATACTCCCAGGTCACCTCCTTAACTAGTTGGCCCCTCCACTGGACCTTTACCGCAGAAATCCTCCTGGATCTCTCCTCCTCAATCCTCATAACCCAAGCTCTCGTCCAGTTGAATAGTACTGAAGTCTATCACATGAGACAAGTCGGCGTGATACCTCTGAAGCATAGATACGTGAAAAACTGGATGTAACTCCCGATAAGCTAGGGGGTAAAGCAAGCTCATAGGCAACCTCCCCAACTCGGCTCAACACCTCAAATGGGCATATAAACCTGGGGCTCAACTTGCCCTTCTTTCTGAATCTCATAATACCCTTCATCACCGAGACTTTCAAGAGAACCTTCTCGTCGGCCATGAATGATACATCACACGCCTTCTGATCCGCGTAACTCTTTTGTCTGGACTATGCTGTGTGAAGTCTAGCCTGAATCAACTTTACCTTTTCCAAGGCATATTTCACCAAATCTGTACCACATAGCCTCAATAGGCTCAAACCACCTGATAGGAGAACGACATCGCCGACCATATAAAGCCTCGGATGGAGCCATCTCGATGTTGGACTGATAACTGTTGTCGTCTCTCTCCTCCACATTTATGTTCGATCATTTAATATCTGAAAAAAATTCCACATTTATGTGACAATTGAATTTTCCAAGTAAGAATGGATTATAAGGAACAACCCATGAGTTATCAAAATAGTGATCTTTAACTTTCACAAGTCCCGTGTTTTGTCTTCTATAAATTGGGTAAGTATTTTTTCCTTTTGATGTTTGATCAACAAAGCTTCTTGGATATTTGAATTTGCAGCAACCTTTTTTCTTTTGCATACATGAATTTGTAGGGTTTAACTTGCCACAAGGTCCATGTATCATATGTTGGACAACAAGTTTATATAGGGTTTCTTCAGTGTTACAATCAGGTAACTCAGCACGAACAATATTATCATAAGATTCTGGAGTAAATAGTTTGTATCCATTAGTAAGTATAACAAGTAAATGAGCATGTGGTAAACCAAGCTTTTGGAATTCTATAGTATACATAAAAGCTACAACTTTTCCAAAGATATTTCTTTTTAATATATCTGTTTTTAGTTCTTCTATCTTTTCTCTAAAAACTCGACTAATTAAATCTGGTATATTCTGTGCTTCATCAGTTGATAGCAAGTGCTCTTTTATCTCAGGCCAAGATGGGTTACAAGTCATCATTATGAATAGATCAGGTTTTCCAAATTGTTGTACTAAAGAAATAGCATCCATGTAACGTCGATGCACGTCTCTTAGTCCTCCTATAAAGGTAACCGGAAGGAATGTTTGCTTTCCTATATTTGAAGTGTCTCTTTCTCCAAGTCTTAAAATATCAATGAGTCTTTAGCATTTCAATTCTAAAGAGATCTAGGTTGAATGAAAAAAAGTCTAATCTTTGTGTTTCAAGTTTTATGTGTTCATCTACTGAATATTGCTGAAATAATCTCCCAGAATGCAAAGTTTCAGTTGTTCGTCTTCTCTCATTTGGAATTTATAACAGTAATATTCACGAATAGAAATATTATCTCTTTTTCGTTTTCCTTTTTCAAAATTCTAAGCTTCCATGTCAAGGTATCCATCAACAGAACACATATTTCTCATACTTAGTAATTCTTCATGTTCACAATAGGCTCGACGTTTAGAAGTATCTTTTGGTTGTATATTTTTTTTCATGCCACAGTGCCATCCATTTTGACCATAAGGAAATAATAATGGGTACTGTAACGGGTCATAACATCCGTAATAATAGTTCACTATTTGAGATCTATTGCTATGAGTATAGATTCAGATATGAGGTGCAGAACTAACTTCAGTGATTTCTTTTTCAACCCATATTCCTGCAACTTCTTATGTAGTAGGAAGATTGTATACACGTTGATCCAAGCCTGAGTCAAATTTAAGTGCAATATTGTTGTTCGATAGATTTGGAACATATATTAGAGATTTTAAAAAAGTAGAATAGAGATTAATTCTTAGTATATTCATTAGTTTTTTGACTATTGATTCATGGATTTTGTCTGAGCAAGCCATTCTGTTAGCTAATTCGTTATCGTTGTCGTAGAAGTATAGTTGTGGATTCTTGCTATTCCACTCGGAGGGAGTAAATCATTGATAAAATGGTACATCTTCCCTTGAACTCTAAATGTATATATACCATGATTTCTTTTTGCTAATTCTTTGTCATAATTTACACCAAGTGCTGTAAATGCAAACATATTATGTTCGAAAATGTTTACATTCTTCGGTAGTTCCTACATATAAATTTTGCAATTCAGCAGGCATCTCATGTGAAACTAACTTGATCGAACTATTGTTACAGCAAAATCCAAGTGGTTCATATTCAAATTTTTTTGCACCATAAAATTTACAGTTAGGCGCAGTTTTCAAGGGAACATAATCAGATTGTAATTGACCAATGTATGAAAAAAAAAAATTTCGTGAGGTATAACATGTATATTTAGGTATCATTAGCATAAAACTACCAATTAGGTAATATACCACACTATCATAATAAAAGATTGGGGCAAACCTTTTTTTCCAACCATTCTTGAGCTCATACTACTCTTTTCATTACATGTACGTGACGTTGAGCCTAATCCCAAAAAGTAATAATTAGCAGTATATAAAGACATTATGTATCGTATACATATAACTCAATGTTCGATCCTTGATACTTGCCTACTTCAAAGGAGTAGAAGGGATAAGTTATATTCTTTTGCTTGTCAAATGTATCGGGCAAAGCATCAACTTGAGGCTTGTTGGCTAATAGGGGAAACATCACACATTTAGCATCATTTAGTTATACTCACATGCAAAGACTATGAAGCGACACATCTACAAAAACTAAAACAACAAAGGATGTATTCTAACCTGTTGCTGAAATAGAAGAACAGCCCACCGGAGGAACAGTCTGTTGCTGAAACTAAAATGCAACTTCAGTAGAGCGCCATGGGAACCAACATTGTCCGAAAAACTACTACTTTTTTACTCGTCTTTTTGTCCGTCGTTGTAGTAATAGTGCCTCTCTTTTTTCGGCAGATATTAGTCTATATGTTTCATGTCGCCTAAGTTTCATCTCAGCTTCCGACTTTGCTGAGCAGACATGTCTGTTCTTTTGTTCAGAAGTCATTAGTCCTACAGAAGTACAATTATAAGAACTAAAACACAAAAAATAAGTGGAAATAGCTTGCTGCAGAGGTACCAGCAGAAGCGAATAGCAACATAATTAATCACGTTAATAAAGAGATCCTGGGTACAAGGTGCAATGACGAATTTCAACATTAGGCATGTATTCCTATATCTATTAGCATGTTCCGTCTCTGAGAATGAGCTTAAAACTACTCAAGTATACCTCTGTGGGAAGAGGAAACTGACAGCCAGTTAATGAAGCTATGAAAATTTTATTTTGAAATATAACAACAGGTTATAGATATAAAAGCCTAAATATCAAACAGATCAACATAAATTTAATATGTTACATGAAAAGCTGACTCTAGTGCCTGAAGATAAAGAGAACCTAGAGTAGACAAACATTTTCAGATTTTTTTAAGATTCTGACCTATATCATTTTTCAAGTAGTAGTTATGATATAATTTAGCTCCAGGAAAACGACAACAAAAGCAGTTGATATTCCTCAGGACAATAGAGATAAAAATGAATCACAAACACTTCAAAAATAGAGAAGAAAAGGTATTCGTAGTAATATTATTCCTTCAATAGCCATCAGTAACTATTGCCAAATCTAATTACCAAAATAAAAGCTAAGTAAACTGATACTAGATGGAATATCAACAGACGCAATCTTTAAACCTGTATTTCAAGTCAATTTGGTTCTAAGCAAAACTGAAAATGGAAAATATCTTGGGAAACTTAGCAGAAGGAAAAAATAAAAAAACCGCATATATAAAGTCATAATTTTTAGATGGATTAAATCAAGAATTCAAGAAATGATCAAAACCATTAACTCAACATTGATGATTACTGTAAATAGATCTATTAATTTTAGAGAACAAAAAAGAATCAGAATACTATGAATTGACATGGGATTAGCTGATGAAAAAGAAGGAAAAAGTTACCCTTTTGAATTTAGACAGAAGTTTGATGGAATTCAAATGAAGACACATTCAACAAATACAAGAAGTAGATGGGGCTTCTTCTTTATCTTCTATAACTGTATTTAAAGAAAAGTTGTTGAACTGCATGGTTATTCATACACATACGGAAATTTTGGTACCTCAAAGTGATCATTTGAAATAAGGTTACTCAAAGGGGAATTAGAAAACAGCTTAAGTCGATTTTAGAATTGCTAACAACGGTTGCGCCACACTGCCCTTCAACTTCATCCAAAATCAACTATTTCTTCATAGCATTAGACTTGAGTCAACTGTTTAATAACAAAAATCAAACACAGCAAAAGAAAAAGGGGAAAAAACTAACCATGATCCCTGGTTTACCCAACGATTTAGCAGCGTTAATACTAATATTCGTTCCTTAGTCTCATCATTCACGTCTCAAATCCATTTGTAAATCATGGAAACTGTTTTTCTCTTCGAAAACTATCCAACCCCACAATACAACCCCTAAAAGCCAATAGCAGTGAACATAGCCCCAACCATTTTCAGAAGCTGCTAAAAAATGACAGGTCAATAGTGCAATAAGAGCCTCATCTCTACAGTGAAAGGCAGCAGCAAGTTGTGGTTTATGAACAGTATATGTCTCACAATGTAGAGGAACAAGCCAAAATTCAACCATACATTTTAAGCAGAACATGATAGAGAGAGATTGATAAATAACAAAAAAAAACTCAGTGTAATTCCATAAGTGGAGCCTGGGGAGGGTAATGTGTACGTGGACCTTAACTCACCCTGAAGGTAGAGAGGATGTTTCAGATAGAGCCTCGAAAAGTGAGGTCTGGGGAGGTTAGTGTGTACGCAGACCTTACCCTACCCCTGAAGGTAGAGGCTATTTCCAATAGACCTCGACTCACAAGAGAAAGATGATAAAGAGAGAATAGACAAAATATGGTAAAGGGGGAAAAAACTTTGAGGGTCATTTTATTCAGAATATGTCTAACAAGAAGTTCACATCAGTATAATTATGAACAAAAGGACTACTGAAAACAAAGATTAGTAGAACCTACCCCTTCTGTACCACTTGAGACCCTAATCAAGATTACTACTACTAATACTACTGCCCTTTCTTCTTTCCCTATCCTTTTCATGATCTGTTAATCAAAGGATCTCTCATTGTATTTTGGTTGTTTAATGTTTCTCTCCCCACTCCTCTGTATATTTCCACAGGATCCTTTAATTGTTTCCCCTTACCTATTTGACCCTGTAAATCTCGCCTGGTCCCCACTCCCACCTATGCCCTGTAATCCCCATGTATATGGCCTTTGTAATTTCACCTCAATTTTTGTTGGTTCTTATTTGTATGTATTAGGCAGGTCCCTTTTCGAAACCCGCTTGTTCCCTCTTGATTGCCCAATTTGGGTGTCACTATTTTTGTGTTTTACAAAGTCTTAATTGCAAATTAAACAAATTAATAAAAACAGAGGAAAAATCAGAACCCAACCTTAGTTTGTTTTCACCTTTACTGAAGAAACGATTGTTAATCAAGCGAAAACCCCAAATATCTGATCTTTTTGCAGAAGATCTGAAGCTTTGAACAGAGGAAAACACAATAAAGCTGAAAGAGGAATTTATGAAGAGGGTAAAGAAAAGAGCACGGAGGGAAACTTGGTACTAAACAAAAGCATAGCAAAGAATTCCAGCAGAGATACAATTAGCATGTAAAAAAATTTGAAGCGGTCTGGCAGATTAGGGTGTCAAGAGAACAGAAAATGACAAAGATACCCTTATGATGAAGCATACCATCACATGCCTGCTTATTCTCTCTAATAGTATAGTAATAGATATATAAAGAGACTTTTAGTTAGAATTATTATGAGAAAAGTCCCACATATACATATAACTAAAGTCATAATAAACAAATCAAGTCATAAAGGAAGAATACTACCTAAGAAGGTTATACAACTTGTCACAAGCATATGCAGAACCTTTTTATGGACTGGAAAATGTGAAGCATCTAGGAAAGCACTGATCTCACGGGAATCACTATGTATGCCAAGGGAGGGTCTAAAGTTAATAGATTTCAATTTGTGAAATAGAGCAGTAACATCAAGGAAAAAATCTCTTGGGTGCAATGGATACATGGTTACTATATAAAGAACAAGGATCTAGCTACTATGAAACTCCATCACAAGCTTGCTGGCTTGTGAGGAAAATATTTTATGCAAGAAGTTGGTTTGAAAACAGAAAAACTACAAGGTGGAATTGGGAAAATGTAGCAAGATTGATGGTTTCAGCATTAAAAAAGCTTATATATCATTCCAACCACAATATCCGAAGGTTCCTTGGAAAAATCTCACTACGGGGGCAAGGCAACCTATACACCAATTTATCGTGTGGTTAGCCATTAGACAAAGACTTGCAACTGAGAACAGACTAGAGAAATGGGGGATAAATGTTCCAAAGGATTGTGTCTTATGTTCCATGGAAGGTACAGAAACATTAGCTCGTCTGTTTTTTGAATGCAACTATGCAAGATATATTTGGACTTCTTTATTGAGGTGGATGGGTGAAAATAAACTTCCTAAGGCATGGAATGAGGAAGTGCACTGGATGTCCAAGAGGTGTCGAGGAAGCAGAGCTAAAGCACATGTGCTGGCATGGCTATTTACGGCAACAGTCTACCATATATGGAGTGAACAAAATGCCAGAAGATTTCAGAATGAAAGGAAGGAGAGTCATCATAGACTTAGAGAAATTAGTCTCCAACTACACATCAGAGGACAAAATTATAAGAATTGGAGGAAGATATTAGATGGATTAAATAGTTATCCTAGCTAAGGGTAGTATTTTGGTTGTAAATACAAAAAGTCAATACTCTTAGATAGGTAGAAATAGAGATGACTAGTTCTTGAGTCCAAATGGAACTAGTGGATGTAAATATATATAATTGGTTGAATAAAATTTTATTTTGACCAAAAAAAATCAAGTGATAGCCTAAATATATATATATATATATATATATATATATATATATATATATATATATATATATATATATATATATATATACACACTAATTAAATTTCTCATGTAGGAAGTTTTGTTTAATAAATAAAACTTATAAATTCATAATGCAAAATACAAAAATATAAAGAAACTATTGGGATATTATACATTAGATAATATATTATATATAAAACACAAATTATTAATTATTAAAATATTAGTAGGTTTTTTATAAAAACAATAAAAGGCTTATCTTTTCATACTTTTGATGAATTAAAAATCATAATTTTTAAGAAAAAATTTATATTATTTAAATTTTTAGTAAAATATAAATCTATATAGAATAGGAGAAGCAAAATCACTGTATTAAGACAAGTGGTATACCCATAAAAATCCAAGTTGCATTGTTAAGACAAAATAAACTACCTTTCTACTTAAATTTATTTTTGAATTTTAAATTTTGAATTAATACAGTACTTGAATTAATAAACATAGATATATTATAATTTATGTATAAAAAATGAAAATATAAAAAATAAACTACTCATTTAAATTGAGGAGTAGTTTCAAGTTGGAGTTTTAAAACTATTTTACAATAAAAAAAATAACAAAAAATAAAATACTATCAATTCAAATTAGAGAGTAACTTCTTCCTAATATAGTAGTGTGTGTGTGTATAAAGAGACTTTTAGCTATAATTCTTATGATAAAAGTCCTACATATACACATAACTAAAATCATAATAAACAAATAGTCATAAAGGAAGAATACTGAAAACAAATCAAGTGATAGCCTAAAAATATATATACTAATTAAATTTCTCATGCAGGATGTTTTATTTAATAAATAAAACTCATAAATTCATAATGCAAAATACAAAAATATAAAGAAACTATTAGGATATTATACATAAGATAATATATTATATATAAAACACAAATTATTAATTATTAAAATATTAGTAGTTTTTTTTATAAAAACAATAAAAGTCTTAGCTTTTCATACTTTTGAATTTTATATTATTTAAATTTTTAGTAAAATATAAAATGAGAAACCTATCAAATATTATAGTAGAAAAGAATGTTTGAAAAGAGAAGGATAAAATAATTTATAATATTTATATTTTAATAAATAAAAAAATAAAATATAAATAAATAACACTCAATAAAATTATTGATAAATTTATCAAATTGAAGAATTTTGAACAGTATAACATAAGTATAAAAAAAAATATTTCCATAATAAAAATAAATTCAATAAAATATAAAATGAGAAAAATAATCAAATATTATATTAGAAAAGAATGTACGAAAAGAGATGGAAAAAGATAATTTTATAATATTTATATTTTAATTAATAAATAAATAAAATATAAAAAAGATAACACCCAATAAAATTATTGATAAATGTAGAAAATTGAAGAATTTTCTTAGTATAACATAAGTATAAAAAATATATTTCCAAAATAAGAAAATATATACTTATGTTCTATTAAAACAGAAGTGATATGAAATTATTAAGCCCATTGACAAGTTAATAGCAAGTCACATTAGTAACTGTATAGTACTAAGTACTTGCTAATTTAATAAGAAATAAACAATTTATTTGACTACTACAGTGCTTTGTATCCTTTGATTTTGTATAGATTTTATTATATTTATGTACACTATATTAAATAATAAAATAATAGCTAATATTTATTAATATAATATGATATATTAGATCATAATTTTATAAGATTAATATTTTGTCAAATTATCCGTGCATCACGCGGGTTCTGACACTAGTGTTAAAGCTAAAACAGCCTGTAGTAGCAAAAGTTGCATCAACTGAAAATACGTTAAAGACACTTTGGTAGCACTTCAAAAACATATTTTTCCATGAAATAAGTGCTCATAGTTTTACAAACTCAAGGTACTGTACCACTATTTTTACAATCTCAAAATACTCGTTCTCACTGACACCCTAAACAATTCTTTATCCAGTTGAGTTTTGCTTCGTAATCCAGGATATTTTAAGTGATACAGTCCTTAGAAGTAATAAAATTTGAGGATAAGGAGGAATTTACACAAGGGGCATCACACAGATAAAGAAACTTAAGAAAAAGAAATTCAACTTTCATCCCACTTCAACTGAACCACTGCCATCAAATATCAACCGATACATATATACAGGCTCTCATCCAACAAGTAGAGAATAACCATACAGTAAAAATTGAACAATGGGCTCTCTACAGGGGATGAAGCAAACCAATAGATTTTCCAAAGCATTGCCAGATCCACTGTGCAGGGTCTCACTTCTGCCAACCCACTTCAAATTCTCCCGTTCTGCTGCATTACGATCGAAGATCGGTGTTTTGAAGCATTGGAAGGCCTTCCCAATAATGTTCATCTTCCTTCATGAAGATCTTCTGAGAATACATTTGCCCGAGATACGTCATTCTCGAATACACTCAAACCAGAGTAAGGACCAGAAGAAAACATAGACGAGGTACCATCTGATTCAAATGTTGTAGATGACTGCCTTATGTTAGGTCGAGTGCCTGAATTTATATTAGTATCCTGATACTCAGTTACCCGCTGAACCATTTTGAGAGACTGAACCACTTCTCCCATAGTAGGCCGTTGGCTAGCTTCCGGAGCAACACAAGCCGCTGCAATTGTGCAAACCCGCACAAAATCCTCCTTTGGGTACTTACCCTCAAGCCTTAGATCAGCAAGTTCTTCCAAACGATCCTTGTCCCTAAGTATTGGTCTGGCCTGAAAACAAAATACAGACCTTTCTTTTTACAGCCTTTTTCAAAGAGAGTCCAATGACAACACAATAAGCTTCTAATTTTGTGAAGTACCAAAAGGGAAAAAATTGGAGACATGAATTCTGAAGATCAGTAAGTGTGCAACAACTATCTATTACCAATTATAAAAAAAAAGTTCGCAACTACACTGGTATGATCTGAAGTAAGAGATGTAATAGTATAAGAAAGTACCAACAACGTAACACTTACCCAAGTAACAAGATTTTCCTGTCCAGATGGTTGTGACATATCTACAGGCTTCTTTCCTGTCAACAATTCAAGGAGTACAACACCATAGCTGTACACATCACTTTTTACCAGTAGGTGCCCAGTCATGGCATATTCAGGGGCGACATACCTGCACAAAACAGTGCTTCCAAATTAGTCAATGTTATATCTTAGAGAAGCATGTGTTAACGAAGAAACACTAACCCAAATGTGCCCATAACACGAGTCGAGAGGTAATTCGCCTGGCCTTCCGGGGCCTGTTTTGCAAGGCCAAAATCAGCAACTTTAGCATTAAAGTTGTTCTCAAGCAATATATTTGATGCCTTAAAGTCTCTATGGATAACACACGGTTGGGAATCTTCATGCAAGTATGCAAGTCCTCTCGCTGCATCAAGCGCAATTTTCATTCTTGTGTCCCAGTCCAGTGGGCAGTTTAATCCTAAAGGGCCTGCAGCAAGAGAGTCCAATTGTTAAACTCCTTGATTAGTTGAATAGGTCACAATGCTGATTTGTGCGACCACCTTGTCTAGAAACTTAAACGGTTAGAAAGAGGACACTTTTAACAGTTCACTTAAACTTCTAAATAACACCTCCTCAGGAGCAGGCTTGATTTCTTTTCCTGAGCCCAAGACACGCAAATTCATTTTTTCACGAGTATAGCAATGAGATTTGTAGAGATACTCTAACCCTTGTATAGAATCTAAATATCCACTCCAAGTTTTAGGGTAATGGTAGAATAGCTCAGAACCATTGTAATGACTTCCAAAACATATGTGAGAGTTCATATTCATCTACAATAGACATGCCATATAAGGAAAGCTGAATATGTTGATACAGTGAACCTCTCTATATCAGTATCCATATATAACAACACTTCAAAAGCCAAGCTTTTTCGGAACCAATTTTCATGTTATGTAATAATATATGTTCTCTATAACAGCACTTCGCTATATCAGCCAAAAATATTCGGAACAAACGAAGTTGTTATAGAGAGGTTTGACTGTAGTTGGAGTTACCCTTCCTTTATGTGACTTCTTACCAGATAAGCAAATTACAAACTAAAATAGCAAAGCAGATATTGTAGCTATTTAGTTGTGAAGTTGACAACGGATCAAGTCATAAAAAAACTTACCATGAAGCCAAGCCTCCAAACTCCCATTTGGAACAAGCTCATAACACAGTAGGTTCTGTGACGACTCACGACTGCTATAGTAACCAATAAGTTTCACCAGATTACGGTGATGCAGCCTACTAAGCATCTCAACCTCAACTAGAAACTCTTTACCTCCTTGTTGGCCTCCACTAGTAAGTCTTTTTATTGCAACAGCAGTACCATCACTCAGCACGCCCTTGAAAACTCTGCCAAAGCCGCCCTCTCCAAGTATACTAGATGGTGCAAAGTTATTTGTAGCTTCTTTCAGTTCTTCATATGGAAGGAACCGTGTACTAGTTGGATGGGGAAATGATCCCTCAGCTGGAACAGCGTCCGTACGTATTGGTTTTGCTATCAAGAAATCAAAATACAAGTGAATTTTTATAAAGAGACTTATGTGGTGCAACAAGTACAAACAAAAACATCCCCATTTATAGTTTCAACATCGGGCATTTAAAGAACCGATAAAAGATTTCTAGTTGGCAGAAAAATTGCTTCACGGAATTCTAGAATATTTTTGGTTCAAAGGGAACTGGTAGCTCAAGTATAGCATTGTGGGTTTAAACCACCAGTTTAAGTATAATAACCATTTTAAGTAGCTCATACAGGAAATTATGAGAGCTCAAGATGTCAGATGCAAACCAAAGTTTCCTAGATAGAGAGAAAACTTCATTTTAACATTACTTCTGAACAAAAGATCAGCGAAAGCTTCTGCAGACTTTTTGCTTTTTGTCTTATTTGACCAGAAGTAAGTAGTTTGCTAGAGTTATGGATCAAGCTTCTACTACTCAAGTAACACTAGTCCAAGTTAACAAGAGAGAGCCTTTTCCATGTTGTTTCTTCTGTTCACCAATCCAAATTTCTGTTCCTAAGTGGGTGGAACTTTAAAAAGAAGACGATCCAAATCCAGGATAATTTGATTAGTCCATGGAACATACAGTCACTTACCAGTTTCTTTGAGGGGTCTTTTCTTCTGTCTTTGATTAGATCCACAGAAACAAATAAAGAGTGTTGATATGATAGTGATGATTAAGATGCCAGCAACAATCCCAACAATAAGAATTAAACTTGGATGTCTCCTTTTGTTCGAAGACGCTGTTACTGCAGGAGCTGAAGGCAGCCGCGGAGCTGCTTCAACGGGTGACATAGCAGAACGAGGAGCTGCATATCAAAGAAAAGTTGCTCAACAAATATGAAAAGACTCGTGGAATTGAGGGGTTAATAACAACCCACCCCCACCCCACAACACACACACTCTCCAAAATATTCAGCCTGTGCTAGAAGAAATTATCTGCACATCAGGTGTGAAATATAACTAGAAGCAAGTACCTTGTGCTGAAACTGGTGGCTTAAACCAGGTAATGTTGAGCAATTGATATCCACCCACTAGTGCTGGATCTAGATGGATCTTATGCATTGATAACGAAGAGTTTATTGCAAAGGCTTCAGCAGATGATACGCTAATTGCCTTATCTGGTGTGATATCCATGGATATATTTAGCTTTGATAGATCCACCAAGTAAAAGTTAATTAGCTCAATTTGAGAAACCTTCAAACTTAATTGTGAAGCAAATTCATTCAGAAACAGTTTCCAATTTGGATTTGATGAGACATTCAAGAGGAGAAGGTCGATCTTTAATGGGTAAACACACTGGCAGTCCTGGCTTCCTCGTTTGAGCACCATATCTGGTCCACAACAGTCTGCCAAAATGGGAAAGAAAAAAGATGCGCATAAATGTGGAGATATATCTTCCAGGGGAGATGGCAAAGAATGAATACCTTCACTGATACGTTATAAAGAGATAGGTTGTGATTCTTACATATGTTTTGCACTTATCCAAACCAAAGGATAGTTCGTTAATGAGTCAGTGTTTAAATGTGTCCTATAAGCCGTACCAATGGGAATATATTTGAAATATCACTCTCCCTTTATCCTTATTTATGTAACTTGGGGAATCAGCTTGTTTCTTTTGACCATTTAACATATTTTTTGGTATTTTTAACCGGTGTTTGGTTTCAAAACCGATAGGACTGATGTTGGAAACCAAATACTAGAGTTCTTAGGGAATAAAACAAATTTGGAAATCAGCATCAGTTCTGGAAATCAACTTTTGCAAACAAAACCAACAGTGAGTTCTGTTTTCTCAACATTAAACTTTTCATTTAGATCCTTGCATTTCAGTATGGAACTCTTTTCAGATTTATGGTCCGTATCCCCCTCCCCCTCACTATTTTGTTGTTCCCTCTGTTGGATCCATATAAAGAGAGAAAGTAATGTTCTGTGATTTTTCGGCTACTGGGAAGTAAGTTTGCAGCAATTTATGATATGTAGTCGATTTGTATTAGTAATTTCTAACCATATGAAAGTGTAAAATTCCCTCTTGAGAGATTCAAACACAATCACTTTTCAAAACCTTCGCTGACAGTTGTTTCCACTTTCCAGAAACCAAACCTAAAACCTATACATCCAAAACCAATTCCAAAGCCAAAGCCAACCAGGCTCTTAATTTTTAAAACAAATGATTTATGATACTTTTTATATAGTTTTTGCTTATGAAACCTTGTTTCCCAATAAATATAATGCATAACCCCAAAATTATGTCTTCTTCCTATTTTGTCTTTTTTTGTGGGAATGGAGGAAATAGGACATATATACGCTAGGCCAGCAGGTCTTCGGTTTAAATTCATTAAACAGAAAGATTCTTACTGGAAGTGTGAGGAGAAAGTGGTGGCTGAGCCAAACCAGCGGGTAGAGTACTAGGACTGGATTGTGTTGGAGAAATCTCTGCCGAACGGGGAGGTGCAAGGTCAGCACTAGAAGGCACCAATCCACTTTTCTTCATTGATGGTTTGGACAAGCGCGAACTGGAAGGAGGGTGTGCAGCAGTTACTAAAGGACCATAATCAGGAGGTTGGACTGGAGCTAGCCAAAGCCGTGGTGCACCAGAAGGAAAATGTTTTCTAAGTTGCCTATGAAATGCAGGTACACTCGCCGGCAGGGGCAGATCAGGTAAGCCAGTTGCTTCAACAGGTTTGTTGACCGGAGAGATGGGCTGTTGTTCAAATGGCTTATCAGGCAACCCGGCATTTGTTACGCACGTGAGATAAAATAAGATGGTTAAATGCTTCAGCATCAAAGATTGCCCCCTCTCTGACACCTCTGAAATTCATATTAACAATAAATTAGAAACTCAATAACGAGCAGCCGAGCACATATTGCAGCAAAAATAGCATTAATACAACAAAGTAACATCGATCAGGGATACAAATTGTCAAGTTGGTCACAATACATTACTCCATTCTCACTTTAAGAGTATGCATCTAAAAGCAAGAAAAATAATGGCCGCCACAAATATACTCAACAAAAAAAAAAAAAAAAAAAAAAAAAAANTATGGCAAATGTGACAGATGGAGCTGCACAACTAAAGTGTGTCTGTGATGCACGAGTATTGATTAAAGAAAATTACTGCTAGGCAAGCCTTAATGAAGGGTAATATCTTGCACAATCCATTTGTGGTTCCAGATAAGTCTACAAATACATATGCCTAAGTACTTCTGATTGTTCACAAATCAGGAAGGAAAATGTGACAATGTCCTAGTCTTCTCAAAAGAAGCACACTATTTAATAAACCTTCAATTCTAAGAGGAAATTGTTACCTTGCTCAAAAGAAAAAAAATTCTAAGAGGAGTTGAAAATTAAGTAGTTCATTAACGTTGAAAATTAGCACTAAGATGATTCTGGAGCGCACAAAAATTTATATACTGTCCAGTTATTGAACCTATGCCTGTGAGGAGTTGAGAAATGCTATCAATGTATTCACTTTGTATATGTTATCCAATTTACATCATACAGCTAATAAGTACAAGCAGATCAAACTATGACCTGCTACTGCTTTTCCTTCAAATCCATCTAGAATTGATAGTCACTCAAACTAAATACAATAGGGATAAAAAGTAGACGCACGCAGATTTATATGTACGGGTAATTTCTTTTTGCACATGAAAAACACACACACACACAAATCAATCGAGATTTTTCTTTTTTAGGATTTAATTTCTCATTTTTCACGATTACAAATCCCACATTTTAAGGAGGCTTAGCAGTAAATATTTTGGGTGACCTGATAATGTAAAAAGTTCTTTACGCTGATGATCTATATAACTCAAACTCTTCTAGAAATAGAATGCTACTCTACATTGCCAACTCAAGACTCGAATAAGAAATATTAGATGCCAATAAGGCAATAACTAGTTTCAGCAAAAAAATAAAATAAAGCAGGATATCATTTTTTTCCCCAAGCTTCCAGCAGCAATTTTAATACTTTCCAAATTTGCAGACAGATTTAAATTTCAGTAATTAACCCTAAATTAACCAACTAAACTAGCATCAAATCAGCAAATTCGATGAAAAGACAGTAAACAGTTCTCATTGCACAATTTATATGGAACACTGCTGCAGTAGCAACTGGCAAAAATTAAAAGGAAAAGAAAAACCTAAAAGACGATTAAGACCTAAGGAAGTAGAAGAACTCACTAGCCCAACGGGGAAAGAACAGTAGCTTTGCCAAGTCCAACATCCCTGACAGCCAATGAAAATGAACACCGTTCGGATCTGATGAAATTGAACAAAACCAACGGTCTAGATCGAAAAAAACCAGTAGACTAAAATAACAAGAAGCAAGACTATGAGCAAAAACATGTATCAGCCATCGAATTAGGATGCAAAAAGCCAACTAGAAAAAATTTCAAAGAATAAATTTCATATTTAGCGGTGTCTTTCACCATTTTTTGGGCTAAACTCCAGCTGGAGAAATCCTCACTCGTATGAGTTAGGGTGGGTGGGGGAGTGGGGGTGGGGTGGGGGGGACTTGTCGTTGGCTTCACTCTGTAATTAGTACTAGTACTGAAAGCTTTACTTCCATTTTTCTTTTATCTACTTTTCCTTTTTTTCTGCTCGAATTGTCGGTATCTGTGACGACTTTGTTGAACTTTTAACGTGCACCTCTGATAGCTAAATCTTACCATAACGGTAAGTGAGAAAATAATAGACTCAATTTTGTCACTATTTGAAGTGTGTCTTAAAATAGTACTGTAGTTGATTTTGGGACAATTTTCATCAACAATCGCCGTCGTCCATTCCCCTTGCATAAATTGGATTGCCGAAAAAGAACATGTGATGCGTTTTCCCATGAAAACTTTTCGAAAAAATGTGATATTTTCTTTGAAGTTTTAACTCAAAAGTGAAGAAGTTATTGTCCTCTAAACAGATATGATGATGGAATTTTGGTAATCCCTCGTGTACACCATAAATGATTATTTTATTTTTAATATATTCATTAAAGAAATATGAACTCCTAGAAAAAAAATATATATTCACTAAATTAATCTTAATCAATTATTACCTTGACATATTAAAATATGTAAAATAAGGGCAAATTTTGGGGGAAAAAATCAATTCTTTCTTGATTATGTAAAATGACACTTATTTTTTATCAAAATAAAAAGATAAAACGGTTACTTATTATGGATCAGAGGGAGTAATATCTTAGCTAACATTTGGCCATAGATTCTCAATTTTATTTTAAAAAATCTGAAGTACGGTTTGAAGATGAAAAATATTTGGACATAATTTTTCAAAACATATTTCACTTTTTTTTTTTGAAAAAATATGAAATGTGACTTATACCCATAAATTCTAAAAACTATCAAAAATACACAACAATACCAAACAAACAAACTTGTTAATCTTATATATGAAGAATCTTCATCGATGCCATTCATTGTCATTATCACTAACCATAGTCCTGAACGTAGATAAATTTGACACAAAATTATCATTTTTATAATGAACTGCCTAATATACTATCCTAAAATCATAACCTAATATTTTAATATCAACTGCTAATAACACAATTACTAACCATTATAATTCGTCAAATTGTAATAAATATTACAAGATCTATCAGTCCAAAAGAAAATGATAGTAATTAGCTGGTGGTTAGTTGGGTCATAATAGACGGTGATTTTTTTATAAAATACAAAAGTTTGGGATACTTTTTGAAATTGTTAGAAAAATCAAATTATGCTATTTTGGACCAAAAACAGATTTAGAGCTAATTTTGGGATTTGAAAAATTTGTATTTAAAATTAGCCAAAACATGAATAAAATCTATGAACAAACATGTGTTAGCCAAAAAAAACTTGAAAATCTTGTTCAAGGTTCAAGAGGAAAGAGAGGAGCTACCGTCCAATGGTGCTTTTACGTTGGCAAAATCTATGATTAAATGTGGACTTAATATCCTTATTTTGCAACGTCATAACATACTTAAGTTAGAGTCTAATAATTTTTATTTGATGTAGCACACGCTAATTATATCTTTATCAAAGTCCTATCTCCATAAGTATTTAAAGTTGCCTACTTATTGTTAGTGAAAAAGCTAACAGCATAATTATATTTGCAAAAGCCAAGAACTACTCATATGAGTTAGCGGATTCGAATTCACTACATTAGCAAAGGTCTCGCACAAGTAAAGGCGCAAAATTAACCATTTTCCGCCTTAAAAATTTTCGAAGTATGTTATACTTGTTCTTTAAAAAGAAATTGCTCTACTTGTTTTGTTGAAATTTCCTCTCCTTTTTATTAAATTTCAAGTAATGTATTTCCCTTAATTTAATTTAATCTTTTGTAGCTTCCGAGAAAATTATAATACTTTTTTCATTAATGTATCCACAAGATTACTTTGTTTGATGTTGTGCAGAGTGGTTATCAGACCAACTATATTGTGTCGGGTAGATTGACCAGTTAATAACTCTCATATCCAAAAGATAAAAGCAGCGGAGATGAGCATGCTGAGATGGATGTGTAGGCATACTATGAAAGATATGATTATGAATAGATAAGGTAAGAGTGCCTCTGTGGCGTACATTATGCGAGCATTGAGGCTGAGATAGTCCAGGCATGTGAAAGGGAGATGCACAGATGCCCTTTGAGGAGGTGTGAGAGGTTAGCTGTGGTGGGGGCAAGGAAGGGGTAGAGGTATGCCAAAGAAATATCGGAAAGAGGTGATTAGGTAAGGCATGACACGTCTTTAGTTTGCCGATGGCATATAAACCCTTGATCGGAGGGGATAGAGGTCGAGAATTAGGGTAGTAGGTTAGTGAATTTTGCTTTTCTATACCTGTAGTGCTAGTATATTCTCATATTTCCTATTCGTAGATCTTTGTTATTACTTTTTCCTTTTTTTTTTCTTCGGTTTCTTTTACTTGGGCTACTTTATTTTTCTGTCGTGATTACCGCTTCCCTTTAATATATTCTTCTCTTTACATGTATTTTTTGAGCTAAGGGTCTATTGAAATAACTTCTTTGCGATAATAAAGGTAGGATAAGGTTTGCATACACGTTACCATCTCCGAACCCTATTTGTGAGACCGCACTAGGTATATTATTGTTCTTGTGTTATATTTTTCAACAAACATCCAGAAGTGTAGTTCAAATTCTAGCGGGGAAAAACCATCAGGTAATTTACTTTTATCTGCTCAAGCATTGGCAGATAAAATTAATTGATACTCATGATGATTGTTACGGGGCGCCTTCCTGAGGTTCCTTGGAAGGGCGACGTAAGGCTAAGCAACTTATGTTAGTGCAGTTGTTGTCCGCCAACTGAGGTCCCCTCCGTACGCTAGACGAGATTGTCAATGACGTACGAAAAAATCAATGCCAAGAACAATTGAGAGAACAGTAATGAGACTTGAAAGAAAGCTTGATTTCATTAATGAAAGTTATTACAAAAGAAGACAATGCGGTGTCGAGGGGGAGAGACACTAGTACAGAGAATTGCTTGCTAGAAAGTTTTTGATTGCTTGATCCCCCCTAATAATGCTTAAAAAAAATAAATCAAAGTTACAAGACTTTACCTGACTAAGCTAGAGGAACATAATGAAAGTACATGGAATAAAACTACTCTATATTTACAATGAAAAGGACTTAGTTTTCTACAAGGTAGAAACAGGTCCGTTATCAGCAACTTTGTCTTTGGCATCACGCGTGACATTGTCTGCGCGCGCGGCGCTGTTGGCACCTTCCTGCGGCTTGGCGTTGTTGGCAGATGCATGCATCTTGACGCTAGCGAGGGATATCGATGGGGCGACAGAGGCACATGCGCGCTTGTCACTTGACGCAGCCAAGCCCACGGGGTCGTCCGTGGCGCTAGGTGTTAAGAGGCTTGCCAGGACACCACGGGGCGCGCCCAAGGGGGCATGGGGCATGGCTGGAAAGCCGCCCATGACATTCTCCCCCACCTGAGTTGGCTATGTCCTCGACACCTTACTTGCAAAATAATCTTCAATTAGGCTCTTGTACGCTTTGAGGTTTATTCCCCTCTCTCAAGTCTTCTCCTCTGCATCACACCCTTGCAATTTCACCAAGAACTCTTGGTGATCCTTCCTTGAGGTATGACTTACCCGATCATCAAGAATAGCTTCAACACGCCTTTTCCCGGTTGAATTGGGGCCTCGAATACTGGGTATTATGAGTTATCTCCGTGAAGGATACTCTATGTCTTCCCGAAAAGGTTTCAGAAGGCTGACATGGAAGACGGGATGGATTTTCCACCAAGCTGGGGTATCCACCCGGTATGCAACTTTCCCAATGCGTCTTTCAATGGACAAAGGTCCAATGTACTTTTGCAATAGACGAGGGTCATGGACCCCTGCAAACAAGTACCGCTTTGGGATTTTGACCATCACTTTGTCTCCTACTTGATATTCAACAAAGCGACAATTCTGATCAGCATGCCTCTTCATCCGCTTTTGGGCTTTGAAAAGATAGCTCTGCACTATCTCCAAATTTGCTTCCATTCTTTTGAGAAGCTAGCAGCGCGAGGAGATTTTGACATGTTTGGTACATTCACGGTGTGTAGGAGTAGTGATTGTTGCATGATAACAATATCAAAAGTGCTTTTGTTTGTACTAAAGCTCTTTTGTGAATCGAAACACAGTTGAGCAACATCCAGAAGCTTCACCCAATTTTTCTGCGATCCGGTAACAAAGTGGCAGAGGTATTCCTCCAACATACCATTGAACCGCTCCATCTGGCCATCAGATTGCGAATGAAAACTTAAGCTATGACTCAATTTTGACTCGAGGCACTTAAATAGTTGGGTCTAAAAGTTGCTAGTGAAGCGTGAAATCACGGTCACTAACAATGTCTTTGGGCAGGCCCCAATATTTGACGACATGAGAGAAGAATAGTCGAGCTGTATCTTCTATAGATATATATTGTGGTGCTGCAATAAAGGTGGCATACTTGGAAAATTCATCCACCACAACCAAGATAGTTGTGAGATCTCCGACCTTGGGAAATCCGGTGATGAAATCCAGAGACACGCTTTCCCAAGGTCTCTTTGGGACAGCTAGTGGTTCTAAGAGTCCCGCTTGTGTCAAGCGGTCGGACTTGTCCTTCTGGCATACTAGACAAATCCTCACATACTGAGCGACTTCATCGGCCATTTGAGGCCAATAATATACACGACGAAGTAATGCCATGGTGTGTTCTTCGTCGGGATGGCCGACCCACAGAGTGTTGTGACATTCTACCAGAAGAGTCCTTCTCGGATCTCCTCCTATAGGAACATAAAGTCGGTTCCTTTTTACCTTCAGGAAACCATCCTCATGTAGAACTGAAGAGTTTTGCCCTGTCCTACTAGATCAACCAGATACTGTGCAGCAGGATCCTTGATGAGTAGATCCTGTATATGGTCTTTTATGGTGGTAGCTACTTCACTCACCCTTAGGGTAACGGGTAGGCATACTGATGCTAGGTCAGCTCTCCGACTGAGCGCATCAGCAACATGATTAGTCTTCCCACTTCGGTACTCCAGGTTGAAGTGAAATGCTGCTAGGAGTTCCTGCCACCGGGCCTATCGGCCATTCAACTTTGGCTAGGTCATGAAATGACTAACAGCTGTGTTGTCAGTCTTGAACACGAATGGGGATCCCAATAGATAATGCCTTCAAAGGTATAAGCAATGAATGACAACCAATAATTCTTTCTCGTAGGCGGCATAACGTCGCTCTACATCCTTCAGATTCCGTCTCTCATATGCTACGGGACGCCCGTCTTGTAGTAAGACTCCGCCAAGAGCATAATCAGAAGCATCCGTTTGTACCTCGAATGGCTTGGCCAAATCAGGGAGGGCGAAGACGGGGCTACTAGACATAGTCTCTTTTAATACATTGAAGGCCTCCGCTCGCTTGGGTCCCCAATCCCAAGGCGTGACCTCCTTCAGGAGTTCTGTCAATGGCACTGCGATGAGGGGGTAATTCTTCACAAATCACCGATAGAAATTGCATAGGCCAAGGAACGCCCTCAAGGTGTCGATATACTTGGGCTTTGGATCTTTTGCTGGTTCATCTTGATCCGCCCTTCCTCAATGACATGTCCGAGGAAATCGATCGGTTTTTTAGCAAAAGAGCACTTGGATAGCTTTGCGTATAATTCATGTTACCGCAACCGGGCTAGGACCTTCCGCAAGTGCTCTAGGTGTTCTTCCAAGGTTTGGATGTAAACCACAATGTCTTCCAAATAGACCACCGCGAATTCGTCAATGTACTCTCGGAAGACCTGGTTCATCAGGGTGCAAAATGTGGCTGTAGCGTTAGTCAAGCCGAATGGCATAACCAAGAAGTCAAATGACCCATATCTTGTCACACAGGTCGTCCTGTGTTCATCACCCTCAGTAATTCGAACTTGCCAATATCATGTCTTCGGGTTAATTTCGTGAACATCGCCGCACCCCCCAATCTATCGAACAAGTCTTCCATGAGCGGAATAGGATACTTGTTCTTCACAGTTATTTTGTTTAGAGCCTGATAATCCACACAGAGTCGTAGACTACCATCATGTTTCTTTTAGAATAACATACGGGACCCATATCGATACTTGGAGGGTACAATAATCCATGCGTCTAGCATCTCCGTTAACTGTCTCCGAAGCTCGGTGATTTCGGGTTGTGACATTCTATAAGGCGCCCGGGCAGGTGGCTTCGCACCCGACACCAACTCAATTTCATGGTCCACAGTGCGCCTAGGCGGGATTTGCTTTGGCATATCCTGTGGCTTGACGTCTTCATACTCCAGTAATAGCTCCTTTACGGGTGTAGGAATGGGACCCAATGAGTGTTCTACCTCTTCAATGCATAGGGTAGCCAGTAATGTAGGTTCATGTCTTTTGACTCCCTTTTTCAGCTGCAAGGCCGAGATGTTCTCAGCGGCCATCTTCATGGGCATGCAGGGGATAATGCAGGGCTTGGACCCGTTTGCTCCCGTCATCAGAAGCATCTATGCATATGGTACGGGCATGGTGTTGGTTTGCCTCAAGAATTCCAGCCCAACTATCAACTCGAAGTTATCTATGATCACCATGCACAAGTTGATTTTTCCTTCATAAAGACCCAACTTCACTGGTACTTTTTTGGCTATTCCACCTACTGGCTGAGGAGGTGAGTTGATAGCCTTGACATGACCTCTGCCCTTTCCTACAACTATACCAAGACGCTCCACCTGAGTTGAGGCCAAGTAGTTGTGGGTAGCACCTGTATCTATCATCGCTCGAATGGATTTTCCATTCACCTTCAGTTCAACGAACATCAAGGTCCTCTCTTGTTTAAGAGAAGTCCTCTCATTCGTCATCTTTTTCCCTTTCTTGGTGATTGTGCAGGGGTCCTTCTTCTTACGGATACCAGCACTGGTTCCCGCTAATGCCTCATAATAGAACCAACAATTGCATTGAAGGCACCTACTGGTTCGGTCTGCTCCGCATCATCTGCTTCGTCATCCGTCCCATAAACAAAAGCTTGATGGGAGTTCATCTGTGCATGTGGGCATTCATTATTCCAATGTGGCCCGCCGAAATGACGGCATAAGGGGGCTTTCTCCCCCAATCATTGTTATTTGAGGCAACACTGTTGCTGCTTGAGAAAAAAGTCTTAGATTTGGTGGCACTCCGATCTCCCCCACTTTTGTTAGGGCCACCATTGTTAGACTGGCCTCCTTTGTATCCCGCTCGGACAAGTGGTTGAGGCCTATCCTTTCGAGTTTCCACTTGATAGTCCCCAAGGCATTCTGCTGCTTGGATCGCCTTGGGTAGGGTATCTACCCTTTGTCTTTGCAGCTCCATGCGGGCATAAGGTTTCAACCCTCCCAGGAATGTGAAGAGCTTGTCCTTGTCCCCCATGTCACGGATGTTCAGAATGAGCGTGGAGAATTCTCGCACATAATCCCGCACTGATTTGATCTGGCGGAGCTCCCGTAGTTTTCTCCTTGCATTGTACTTAACATTTTCGGGGAAGAATTGTAGGCGTATGGTTGCCTTCAGTTCTGCCCATGTCTCCAGAGCATCTTCACCGGTCCTGATGGCTTCATACTTCACTCGCCACCAAAGTTTAGCATCACCCCGAAGATACATGGAAGCAGTTGCTACCTTCTTGGCTTCTTCTAGGCCTCCCACGGCATCGAAGTACTGCTCGATGTCGTAGATGAAATTTTCCACTTCTTTAGCATTCCGAGCTCCACTATATGGCTTTGGCTCAGGAATTTTCAGTTTTTGTGCTACAAGGGCAAGGTTCACAGTACCCCCGATTTAGTTTCCACCTCCTCGAAGCAAGCCGTGTAGAGCAGCATTGACAACATTGAGCTGACCTGTCAAGTTGTCTATAGTTTGCTGCATGGCAATCACCATGTCTACCTCTTGTGCACTGTAGGCTAAATCCTTGGCACGCTCCTTTTGGAGGCCCTCACATTCACCAAAAGTTTTGGCTGCCTCAGTGGCCGCCGTTTGCCGGTCTCCTTCAGAGTCGTGAATGATGTTTTCTATGTCAACTTCGGCATGGAGCATTCTGCGGTCCAGGTCGTCCAACATTTGCACTAGGCTGGTTTGTAGTTCAGGTACCGTATTTACGATGGGTTGTAATACGTCAACCGTCTCTTCAAGGGACGCAATGCGATCCCCACGATTCACCATGGTCAGAAATGGTGGTAATGACAATGCGTTCCATCGTCCGATGTCGAACCTAGGCTCTGATACCAACTGTTACGCGGCGCCTTCCTAAGGTTCCTTGGAAGGGCGACATGAGGCTAAGTAACTGATGTCAGTGCAGTTGCTTTCGGCCAACTGAGGTCCCCTCCGTACGCTAGACGAGATTGTCAATGCCCTACGGGAAAACCAATGTCAAGAACAATTGAGAGAACAGTAATGAGAATTGAAAGAAAGCTTGATTGCATTAATGAAAGCTATTACAAAAGAAGGCAACGTGGTGTCGAGGGGGAGAGATACCGGTACAGAGAATTGCTTGCTAGAAAGTTTTTGATTGCTTGATCCCCCTAATAATGACAAGACTTGACCTAACTAAGTTAGAGGAACATAATGAAAGTATATGGAATAAAACTACTCTATATTTATAATGAAAATGACTTAGTTTTCTACAACGTAGAAACAAGTCCGTTGTCAGCAACTTTGTCTTTGGCATCACGATATGCGCGCGCGACATTGTCTGCGTGCGCAACACTGTTGGCAGCTGCCTGCGGCTTGGCTAGCACGGGATATCGGTGGGGATGACAGAGACACATGCGCGCTTGTCACTTGACACACCAAGATCACAGGACCGTCTGTGTCGCTAGACGTTTGGAGACTTGCCAGGACGCCACAGAACACGTCTAAAGAGTCATGGGGCATGGCTGAAAAGTTGCACATGACATGATACATGTAATAATTATTTCGTGAAATTAGCTATGTTGCCCGCAAATTGACGTGACACTGCAGTTATTTGACCAAAAAAAAAGTTATTAATTGATATAATGAGACAAGACATCTGTTGCTTCTATCTTTTTCTAGGGGGCAAGTAAGAAGCAGAAGTTTGAAACTTTATTTTGCATCCCACTTTTTTAGCATTTAAAATTTATAATGTAGTAGATTGATTTTCTCGGTCAAAGATACTACACTTTCTATACTCCCATTTAATTATCATTTTAAACAATCAAGAGAAATTAATTTTTTTAAATTTTTACATTTAACATAAACTGTTTCAAAATTAAAAGGCACGTAAATAGAAAAAAGTTAAAAAAATTAATAAAGAATACATTAGTCAAATTAATTTTGTTATTAGTATTTAATGGGCATGTACAACCTTATCCTGACAATTGAATAGTAACAATTGAGTAAAAAAGACTGAAGAACCCGTCTTCTGGAACTTTCAGTTTGAATTCAAAATTGATGTGTTCTCTTTTCCTTTCTTTTTTTCCTGTGGCTAAGCCGTATATGGAGTAAATGAGGGGAAACAAATGATTTTTTACTACAATGTAAAAAAAAATTCTATCTTTTTAACTTACTCTAAGTTTTTACTTAGTTTACGAATGAAAGCACTTAAAATATATTACTTTCGAAATAATAGGAAAAAATTATTAGTGTTATAAAATAACGACTGTAAAATAAATAAACTAAAGACAAGTGTAGAGAGAAACTGATATATTATTGAACTTTCAAACCGATGTACATAATGAACTGAAATCTTCTCTATTTATAGAAGAAGGAAGTTGCTGTGTAAGCTGCTACTGGAAGCTGCTGTGTAAGCTGCTACTGCAAGCTGCTTGTAAGCTGCTACTGTACCAGATGTAGATAATCTTCTTCCGGGGGTAATGTTTATCCATAACGGAGTACCAAAATGATAAGCTTCTTCAGGAAGCTTATTTACAACGGAGTACTAAATGAACATCCATTATATAATATATATTTATAACACTCCCCCTTGGATGTTCATTAAAAGATAACGTGCCTCATTAAAACCTTCCTAGGAAAAACCTCGTGGGAAAAAAGTTCTAGTGAAGGAAAAAGAGTACACATATTTAGTAATACGCATTGCTAGGTGCCTCATTAAAAGCCTTATAAGGAAAACCCTGTGGGAAAAAGTCTTAGTAAGGAAAAAAGAGTGCATCGCGTATTTTACTCCCCCTGATGAAAACCTTATTTCAAATATTTGAGTCTCCGCATTCCAATCTTGTATACCATCTTCTCAAAAGTTGAAGTTGGCAAAGATTTAGTGAATAAATCTGCCGGATTGTCACTTGAACGGATTTGTTGCACATCAATGTCACCATTTTTCTGAAGATCGTGTGTGTAGAATAATTTTGGTGAAATGTGCTTCGTTCTATCACCTTTTATAAATCCTCCTTTCAATTGGGCTATGCATGCAGGATTGTATTCATATAAAATTGTGGGTCTTTTCTCACATTCCAAACCACATTTTTCTCGAATAAAATAAATTATTGATCTCAACCATACGCATTCCCTACTTGCTTCATGAATAGCTATTATCTCAGCATGATTTGAAGAAGTAGCAACAATAGATTGCTTTGTGGAGCGCCATGATATGACAGTACCTCCATAAGTAAATACGTACCCGGTTTGAGATCGAGCTTTATGGGGATCAGATAAATAACCTGCATCTGCATAACCAACAAGATCTGCACTATCTTTGTTAGCATAAAACAAACCCATATCAAGAGTTCCCTTTAAATATCGCAATATATTCTTAATCCCGTTCCAATGTCTCCGTGTAGGACAAGAACTATATCTTGCTAGTAAATTAACAGAAAATGCTATGTCAGGCCTTGTAGCATTAGCAAGATACATTAATGCACCAATTGCACTGAGATATGGTACTTCGGGACCAAGGAGTTCCTCATTCTCTTCTGGAGGGCGGAACAAATCCTTATTGACTTCAAGTGATCGAACAACCATTGGTGTACTCAATGGGTGCACTTTGTGTATGTAAAAGCGTTTTAAGACCCTTTCTATATAGGTAGATTGATGGATAAAGATCCCGTCTGCTAAATGTTCAATTTGCATACCAAGACAAAGTTTTGTCTTTCCAAGTTCTTTCATCTCAAATTCTTTCTTAAGATATTCAATTGCCTTTTGGAGCTCTTCTGGAGTTCTAACAAGATTTATGTCATCAACATAAATAGCAAGTATAACAAATTCTGATGTCATTTTCTTTATAAAAATACATGTAACATCATTTTTGTAACCTTCTTTCAGCAAATATTCACTAAGGCAATTATACCACATGCGCCCAGATTGCTTTAAACCGTACAAAGATCTTTGTAATCTGATTGCATACATTTCCCGAGATTTTAAATTTGCTTCGGGCATTTTAAATCCTTTAGGGAATTTCATGTAAATTTCATTATTAAGTGACCCATACAGATAATCTGTAACCACATCCATTAGATGTATTTCAAGCTTTTCATGTAAGGCTAAACTGTGAGATATCAAAATGTTATGGCATCCATAACGGGTGAATATGTTTCTTCATAATCGACTCCAGGTCGTTGTGAGAATCTTTGTGCGACAAGGCGAGCCTTGTATCTTTCAGCTTCATCTTTATAATTTCTTTTCCGCACAAAAACCCATTTATGACCAACTGGATTTATACCAGCAGGTGTTTGGACTACTGGCCCAAAGACCTCTCTTTTAGCAAGGGACTTCAATTCCGATTGAATTGCCTCTTGCCATTTTGGCCAATCAGATCTTTGTCGACATTCTTCGACAGATCGGGGTTCAAGATCCTCACTAT